>LUCG01262728.1:0-16080 GCA_001633085.1 Carthamus tinctorius | reverse complement strand
CATGCCCTTTTCAGATCAAAGGCTTAGATCATTTCTCAAGTTTTTACAAAAAAAGTGGTTTTTTCTTGAAGGAGCCTCTATATATATATATTTATATATATAATTTAATTACAATATAATAATATATTTGAGATGGGGGAAGGAGAGAGGGAGGTTATATAAAAGCTCTCCTTCTGTTTCTCTCCGCCTCTCTCTCACTCCATACTTCTCTCCTCAACTTTCTCTCTCTAAAAAACTCTTCAATTCAAAAACCTAATAACAAACAGATCCATCCCTCCCTCCCTCATAACCCTATCAATCCAATCCATGGCATCCTCGCCGCGTGACCAGAACGTCTACATGGCCAAGCTCTCCGAGCAGGCCGAGCGCTACGAAGAAATGGTCGAATTCATGGAGAAGGTCTCCGGCGGCCTCTCCGGTTCCGAGGAACTCACCGTCGAGGAGCGCAACCTCCTCTCCGTCGCCTACAAGAACGTCATCGGCGCCCGCCGTGCCTCCTGGCGTATCATCTCCTCCATCGAACAGAAGGAGGAGTCACGCGGCAACGAGGACCACGTCTCCGTCATTAAGGGTTACAGATCTAAGATCGAGAAGGAGCTTTCCGACATCTGCGATGGCATCCTCAAGATGCTCGATACCAAACTCGTTCCCTCTGCCTCCTCCGGTGATTCAAAGGTGTTTTATCTCAAGATGAAGGGAGATTATCATCGTTACCTTGCTGAGTTTAAGACCGCCGCTGAACGTAAAGAGGCCGCCGAGAGCACTCTCAATGCTTATAAGGCCGCTCAGGTTACCTTTTCTCTAATGCCAGATTTTATTTTTTTGTGTTTTATTTTTTGCTGTGACATTGATCAAATATGTAGATTTACATGTAAAAAATGCCTCTTGAGAATCAGATTAGTTGATTCCAGATTTGGAGTTCAATTTGCTTAATCATATGTGTATGTTTGTTTTGAATCTAGAAAATGTTTAGCCTATATATTTGCATCTGTATATTTGCATGTGTTAATTAGGAGTAAGATTCATTTTAAGTTTCGCCATTGATCCGGTTATATTAGATTTACTTATGTGAACCGCAGTTGTATGAAACTGTGCACATACATGTTCAATTGTTCACATTTACCACCGCATTCCCTGATTTGGAGTTGCTTATCTATGTGTATTCTATCCTAGCAACTTAAAAAATTCCAAATTTATGTGAATGATTTA
Source organism: Carthamus tinctorius (assembly GCA_001633085.1). Lineage (NCBI taxonomy): Eukaryota > Viridiplantae > Streptophyta > Magnoliopsida > Asterales > Asteraceae > Carthamus > Carthamus tinctorius. The sequence continues at coordinate 14,871 of LUCG01262728.1, read as the reverse complement.
CATGTTTATAACTTACAACATCTTTCCTTCAAACAAGCTAGTTGATTGAATCATGCTTTTTGATTCTTGGAAATCCAATGCCTGCTCTGATTTGATATTGAAAGGAGTTGTAATAAACTAGAAAGCATGTTGCTAGTGAATGTTATGGATGAATCGGAGCTCATCATGTTCTATCTTGAGTAATTACTTTGTTGAGTCTTGCTTTCGTGTTTCTACTTTGCATGTGGAGTTGCTGAACCAGCAGCAACTTAATAAATTCGGTTAAATGTAACTTATTTTTTCTTGCTATCACCGGTAGCAACTTGTGCATATACGTTATTGCATATAATATAACCTTGGTGTCATCAATTTTCTCTTTAATATGATGTTTGTTTCACTACAAAGTCTAAGCTTCCAAAAATGTATCATCAATGTTTCCAAGTCCAATCAAACGAATCATTGATAGATCCTCTTATTCAGAAGATGTCGTTTTCTTTTAAAAGAAGATGCCATTTTCTTTTAAAGTAGATGTCGTTTTCTTATAAAGATGTCTTCCTGCTCTGTACCCCCTATTCTTACGATTATAGGGTCAAATCTATTAATCCAACTGCAGAGTCTTCTTGTGCGTATTGTGGGAGTTATCTACGGGTAGGTGACATCCATTACTACCAAATAAAGAAGAGCAGTTCTCTCTTCTTCTTTATGAAAATCTAAGTTATAAATGGTCGGCCCTACTTGAATCCCTGAAAGTGAAAGTAGGTCGAAGATGTACAACGAAGCACTTTCATGTAGTTATAGTGAACTACTCATTAATTTCTTCATATACCATTTTGCCATTTGTGACTTGACTTTCATATATCATCAATATCTGCAGTAAATAGTAGATGAACTTCATTTACCCGATTCTTTTGAAGCCATAATTGATAATACAACGAAAAACAACTTGTGGGTGTGATTTGAACAATCTGTAATTTAAACTTTTTTATTTTTATTTTTGTAGGATATTGCAAACACTGAACTTGCCCCAACACACCCGATCCGTCTTGGACTGGCTCTTAACTTCTCAGTGTTTTATTATGAGATTTTGAACTCTCCGGATCGTGCATGCAATCTTGCCAAACAGGTATAAAAAAGCTTTAAAAGTGTGATTATGTTGCATTTGGGAATAAAGATGGATGTAAAAGATGGATAAATGTGCGTGTTTTTGCAGGCTTTTGATGAAGCAATTGCTGAGTTGGATACGTTGGGCGAAGACTCGTACAAGGATAGCACTTTGATCATGCAACTTCTTCGCGACAACCTCACTTTGTGGACATCCGATATGCAGGTATAATAACTAAAACGTCTTTCTATTTCATGAATTCCGTTGCTGCTTTTCGGTGTATAACTATAGCTTGTCTAAGATATGTCATGAAAAATTAACAAAATACAAACAAACCTTCCCTATCCATACCGTGTTAAAATTAGAGTACATTCAAAACGCAACAATTATATAATATTTATGTATGGCAGATGCAGTCATGCAACAAATAGACTCAAGGTTTGTTTGTTAGCAACTTAATGAACTTAATATGACTGAACTTATTTGGTTAGCTATAAATGACTGTTTGGTAGTAGCTTAATGATGTAGAAAGTGGCTGGCTTATTCAGTAAGCTTTTAAGGAAGAGCTTTATGCACAAAGTCAAGTTTTTCCCCAACATTGTCATTTCCAAATAAAAGACACTCTTTTCATCTATATAAAAACCTTCTTAATCTATATAGACAAAATTTAATCCGCACAAACAGCTTTATCCACACAGGACTTAATGGTTCACACTCTCCTCACCTTTGGTGAGGTTTGAATCCCTGATCTCCAGGGAAAGGATAAATGCCATGATGTTCAAAACAACTTTCTAAACCGATGTCATTATTAAGGCTATGGTCAGCAAACTAGATGTTAATGTAAAATGACATGCTAAAAGATTACTAGACTTTGGGGGCTTAATTGGAAAGAATAACTAAAAAAGCTTCTGAAGTTTATTGAAATACTATTTGAAGTAGCTTTTATTGAGAAATAAACTTATGGGGACTTATGAATTGCAACAGGATGAGGGAGCTGATGAAATTAAGGAAGCAGGAGGAGCAGCCGCCAAGCCAAGTGAAGAACAAAAGGAATGAGAGAGAGATGATGTTGTTTTCTATTTTTTTTCTAGAGGTTTTCATCATTTTAATTACAATTGAAGTGTGTTGAATAGTGGTTTTTTGCCCAATTAATTTCCCCTCATCTGGTTTAACTTACTTTATATTACTTGCCTTGCTTATGTTATAAGTTTTACTAAACAAAAATTATCTTATTTGGCAACATGTTTTCATAAGGTTTGAGATATGTGAAACCATGAAATAACAGTGTAACTTCATAGCATAACATACAAAAACCACATAGTTTGATATGATCTCAAGTCTATTTCAAATTCACATTTTTAAGAACTATCTATTTTTTTTTAAAAGTGAGTGATGATGATGTTATTTCTAGTTTATATTTTTCCATCTTTTTTAGATGTTTTCGTAAAAAAGCAAAAATTGAACTTTTCTCCAATATATACTTTTTGCTTCCGCAAATTTTATGATGTCCAGAGTACAGTATTTTTGAGGTATATTATGTCCTGGTTTACTTAAGTTTTTATCTTTATCCTACAAAAATGAAACAAATGGAAATTTTGGGCAAGTTTTTTGTAATAAAAATAATTTAAAATCTTATTTTAAAATAGACGAACAAAGAATTTCATCCTTCAAATTTAAAAAACTTTTTAAAGATAATTAATATGAAAGAGAATTATTTTTTTTACTGTATTCTTATAATAAAAGCTTTTAAAATTAAACATTTAAAAGAAAGTAATATTTTAATAAATATAAATATTGTTATAATCTTTAAAAAGATAAAATTGTGGGGGGTTATAATATGATTCTTTTTTATAATTTAATAAAAAAAATTGTGAGGGTTACAATATGACTCTTTTTCAAAAATTATAAGTTCTAATTCTCAATTTTTGAAGAATTTATTGGAACTTTAAATTTAAGTGTTATGTTTTCACGCATTCACTCCCTAATGCATTTGAAAATGCAAAAGTCTTGAAACGGTCAAAGATCAAAGCTCATTTTTAACATTTTCAAAAATACTAATTTATTCCCAAGTCTATTATATTTCTTTTTTGTACATATTTTATAAAGTTTATATTCTCAATCATGAACTAATCCATGATTTATAAGTTATAATACAAGAGAGTGGATAAATCCATGATTTATAAAGTTTATGGCAGTTTTACAATACTGTAAATCGTTTTCTCTTTTTAAATTGATGTGACAATATACTAATACCAGTTTCAATCTCATCCATTGGAGATGTCGTTAAAACTCGCACGCTCATTATCAGTAATGAGTCTTAAACCCTTGAACTCTAAACAAATTAGGATACGCCGAAAAACCCGAGTACCATTAAACCATCAACACTTTGGTCGGTTTGACTTTTTGCCCTAGCCACACCATCACCATCGCCATCCAAAGACCACCAAGGTCCATGTAACCATGGCTGAATGAAGGCATTAATGAACCGGCCAAATGCAGTCAAAGCATGAAAAGGGGGGACCAGCCATGGGCTACAATTTAATGCTAGATTTGCTTGCGAACTGCCATAGATTCTAACCAAATATGTATCATGTGCAAAATACACACCCTCCATAAAATATAACAACATACTACTGCTTGCTTTCATCGTTATCGGAAATGACGAAAAAGCCCCTAAAAAAGATCACAACTCAGCCAATATCACAATGGTTACTTAAGAAACATCGGATAACGATAAACCAAATAAACGCAACAGGAAAAGAAGCCATGGTTTGAGGATGCCTTTGAAATGATCCATAGAGATCCAAAGACTTGTTTAAAGTCCTCCATAATGTTGAAAGATGTGGGCAACCTTAACCTTATGAAAAGATTCCTAAAGTAACAAACTTAAAGAGAAAAGAACAACTAATTGTGTAGAAAAAAAAAACAAGCATGCTTGTCATTGTAGCCTTTGTGGACAACCTTTACAGCCCTCAACAATGAAATCAGACCAAAACAAACAAACCCAATATATCCTATTATCCCATTTAGAAGTTGGATCTAGAGGGTAGAATGTATATATAAGATATATCTTACCACATCAAGAGTATGTTTGTATGTTAGTAGCTTAATCAACTTATTGGGGATTATAATTTATTCACTCCATACATGACTATTTAATAGTGGCTTAATGATATAGAAACAAAGTGACTTATCCAGTAAGCATCTAGGGGTTACCTCATTTACATAAACCTCTTGCAAACAAAAACATTTTCAATCCATATAGACAGATTAATCCTTACAGACAACTTTATCCATACACAACTTAATGAAAAACCACCAAACAGCCCACAAATACCATTCAACAAAATCAACACATGTGCTTTATGATGGCGGTTTTGATCTTACACATGACTATAAAATAAGTATTGTTCTTGGAAGTTGATTAATCGTATGATAAACAACCAAGATTTGTACCTATCAGCGACCCCTAATCTTGGTCGCTTGATGTTGGAATGTGACGTCTATTATTTACAATTTCATCCCTATACCCTCAAATAATCTAGTGTTCACGCTTAAAAGTCTTGAAGATCAAGACTTATCAAGGACCCATGAAACTTTTTCATCTTAATCATGGGTATTGGGGCCAGCTTGGATACACCTTGAATAATCTCGTTGAATATGAAGATAACAGCCAGAAAAATCCCAAATGGCCTACGTTCCATAATCTAAAACCTCCATTAGAAGTTTCCACCAATCCTATGGCAATTTGAGTCAAACTAAGCATGCTTTAGATAGGGCACCCGAGCTTCGGTAGCTAATTAGCTATCATATTAACAAGTGCTTAACAACACAAGTCTTTTCCTACGAATCTAATCTACATGGACAAGAAATCTCGAAAAGTTTTGACCTTTCTATATGCGAATCTAGCGTTTACGATCAAGATTCTATCACTACCTAATAAAAGTATTGCATAGCTAATTCTTGAAAGCGAAAACTTATCAACCAAAGTGAAAAGTTTCGATCTTTTTACATGAGAATCAAGATATCGCAATCAAGATTCCAACCCTCGTTACAAAATCTAATCTTTCAAGTGCTTTTTTACAAACCGCCCACAAAAAAGTACCAATCTTTCTTGCATCTTGTTCTTCATATTAGCATCAACAATGGCAATTTGCCAATTGCCATTTTCTTGAAGACAAAAAACAAGGGAAGATCATATACATCATATAACATAAAAACATGTTGAAAAATTCAAGAAAATGGATGCATAATTGTAAATAATTGCAAAAAAATTGAGACATTTACCATTCAATTCCCAGAAAAAACAAAATGAAAACCTAGGGTTTCTTTTTTTACATCTCAAATCTCAAAGATTCATTCATGTACATGGGATTTTTCTAGACAAATTTCTTAACTATTCTTGCATACTGATCTTTACCTTGATTGAAAGCATGAAGAACATATACATATACATATATATACAGATATGTATATGTAATTTTCTCTGTAAATGTATATGTATTTAGATCAGTGACACAAAAAAAACCCTAATTTTGAAACTTACGAAATTTGGTTGTTTCAGAGGGATTTCCATCTAGGGCTTGGTGCCGGAGGCGTCGGAGATAATGGCGTTAGCTGCTGGAATCCGAATTGGTTCGCCGGCGAGAACGGAAATCCGGGAGATTTTGGAGAATGTAAACAGCCGAACGGAAGCGGAGACGACGGCGCCGGAAACTCCGTCGCCGGCGTCGGCGAGCGCGGTTGTACGGCGGCGTTTAGCTGTGGAGGCGGAGGCGGAGCGAAGCTGTTCCACCGTGGGGAAGCGGCGGCTCCGGTGGTCTGAAAGCAGCGCATGTATGCGGAGATCGGCGATTCCGCCGTCGCGTGCACCGACGGCAGCGGCGGAAGCGGCGAGAGAGGCTGGTGGTGATGCTGCCGTTGAGCGTTGAAGAAGTTGCCGGAAAGATGAGCTGGACGGAAGCTAGGGTTTACGCCACCGCCAGCGGCTACGGCGGAAGCGTTGGGCGGCGGACGGTTTCCGACGTGTTCCAGCGGCGGAGGACGAATCCTCTGGAGACGAGAGCTCTGGGGTTTGACCGGCTGGACCGGAGGATTAGTGAACCGGTCGTGTGCCGGCGAACCGGTGAGCTTCTGAACAACGTCACGGAAATCGCTTTTGCTGACGTTATAAACCGGCGGCTGATGCTGTTGCTGGTGGTGGTGGAGATTGGACGGCTGAGATTCGTTTCCGTGATCCAAAGCCACCGGCAGCGGCGGGTGATCGAATTCAAAGGGTTTTCTAATGGGGGGTTTGGAGATCTTGTGAGATAACTTGTGAAGGTGTTTGAGGTAGTGATCTTTGGCAGTGGTAGTAGAATCAAGATTAGGGTTTATAGCAGAAGATTCTTCCCCAGATGAATGACAGCTTTTATCCATCATACACACAGTCAAAACACACACACATAAACTTTCTCTCTCTAGNGTATATATATATATATATATATCTGTTTTGTGTATGAATTTGGGATATTTGTTGCAGATTTTTGAAGGGGGTTTGGAGAGATGAGATGATTGATTACTTTGTGGGGACGAAAACTTTAGTAAAAACAGAGTATAATCTAGTCTAATTGAGCTCAAAAACAGAGACAATCGAACAATATTATATCNAGAGAGAGAGAGAGAGAGAGTGAGGGAGAGGACATCACATGGACCAATAGACACTTTTGACACCAATGTTTGTATTTCCAAATGGGATATGTTTATCTATGTGAAATTTTGATATGTGGGTAAAAGGGTAATTTTAACTTGTCGATTTTGATCATTGTAAAAATGTAAATATGCGGTGGGTTTGGCTAACAATAGGTTGTAAGGGATTGATCGGGTTTTGAGAAATCAATGGGATCTATGTATATGATGGATATACGATAGACGTAAAAGCACAATGATAAATACTTATAACTGTATTGATAGGGGATAAAAGAATAGTTTTAATCGATGTAAAAACGTGAATATGCGGTGGGTTTGGTTGACAAGACGTTGTAATGTACTAATCGGGTTTGGAGAAATCAATGGGATCCATATATGTGATGGAGGACTGATGGTAGACTACGAAGGAGGGTGATACATACTTATAATTGTATTAGCAGGGTAAAAAGGTAATTTTATTAAAGGAAGTTATGAAAATGCATGGATATACCATATATGGTTTGAATATGTCATATGCTAAGATTGATTGGGTTTTTGAAAAAACAAACACGATGAAATATGTGGGTGATGGTTTGAAGAAGATATACATGTACTATGAAAAAGGGAGCAACATCCGTTACATATCCCTAAACATTGGTTTTTTGTCTACCAAAACGACATAATTTCGTATATTCTATTGATAGGGTTAAAATTGTGATTTGCCAAATTACGTCGTATGATAGTCAACATGTGGAACCGTTGGATTTAATTGAATTTAGGTCATAAAATTATTGACTACATTAAAAGAGTTTGAAATGGTCGTGAAAAACCCCCAATTTTATTTATGGCATTTGAGGGTTGCTTGTCAGTTAAAATAATTTTTAGAAATTGTGTAACTTACATATATTATGTCAAATACTATATTTCAATTTGCAATTAAAATCATTAATCACTTGGAAATGTTTGTTAGATATTTTAACATCATCAAATAAATTATTTTGTGAAAGACAACAATTTATTAATAGAAAAAAGACAAACGAATAAGGAAACAAAACTGAAATACACAACCTCCTCGAGCAATTATGAGGTGCAGAAAAGAAAAGGAATAAATAAAAAGACTTGGAAAAAAAATTAAGCGAACTTTTAAAAAATCAAATTTATAGACTGAAAATAAGATTACTGAATTATTAGAGAGTTATCGTAAAATAATAAATCGGTTATAACTATAAATATTTTTTCTTAAAATTATATAATCTTCTTTTAATAATTTGATGATTGATTTGTCAATTACTCGAGCTCGGATCGTTAAAAGCTCGAAACGAGCCGAGCCTTAACGAGCTCGAGCTCAAGCTCGAGCCTAAATTAAAGCTCATTTAATAAACGAGCCGAGCTCGAGCTCCAAATAGTGGGTTCGTTTAAGCTCGCGAGCCTAAACGAGCTCAATATATAATATAATATATAGTTTAATTTTTAATATTTATATATATCATTTTAATAAAAATATCAAAATAATACCTAATAATAAACGAGCCTAGCTTAAACAAGACTAAACGAGCGGAGCCTGAGCTTCATAAATCTTAAACGAGCCGAGCTCGAGCTTAACATCATGAGCTCTAAACCAGCCGAGCTTGAGCTCGAGCTTAAAAAAGCCTAAACGAGTCCGATTCGATAAGTGTCTGATTCGACTCGACTCGACTCGCCTCGTTTACATCCCTATTGATTTGTCAATTTTTCTAACTATTATTCTCCAATTTAATAGTTTATTATAACTTTATAAATGCATTTATCTTTGTTATTAAATACATAATTCTAATAAAAAGTTATCTTACAAATAATAAAACAATATTTTGGCATAATATTTAAACCTTTTTAGATTCTTTATATTTTTTGAAATAGAGAAAATCAAATATGGTTCCAATAATAAAGTTATTTTTAAGATTTTAATATTAATTACCTTAATAAACTATTTAATACATTTTACTATTTTAACAAAACTTAAAGACTTTGATGATATAGAAATAACGAACTTTAACTGTTGATATTTAATTTTGAACTATTTTTTTTAAACATGGAGATTTTTTTCTTCTACTTTAAAAAAAAATATTAACATTCAATTTTGAAGATTTTTTAAACATGGCGATTTTTTTTTTCTACTTTCAAAAAACTTCTAAAATCATCTATTAAAGAAGAAGTTAAATAGACATTCTAACAATTTTTTTGTAGTTTTTTTCAATTATACTATTTATTAATATTAATTATTAAATTCAAATATACTTTTTTAGCCGTTTTACATACTCATAAGCTAGTTTTTGTCAAACAATTTGTTCATAAGTTAGCTTATCAACTACTAATTAGCTTATCAATCAACATCTAGCTTATCCGCTAGTTTGTCAAACAAAACCTTAAGACTGTTTGTTTTATTTTTAAGAATATGCCTAAAAATGTCTTATCACTCTTTGAAGCTTTAAGAGGTACACCATCCACTTCTTATTTTTAAGATGTGTAATCAAACTTCAGATCTATTAAAAAAACAAACGACACCTAAGTTTTTCTTAGATTTATTCGTTAACTACTGTTATGACATTTATTTGTTTTAAAATGAGGTTTTATATTCTAATAAGATTACTTATTTAAATTTGAGATTAATTAACATTTTTTTTTTAATGTGGGTAGGATTAAGAAGTAGTGTGGTGAAGTTGGATATGGAGGGTAAAAATGGAAAGAAATTGGTCAAAAATAGCAGTTAAAGTAGTATCTGAAAAAGGCCAAATGAAGAGTCATGATTTGTTTGCCTTTTTAACTCCTCGGGAGTATATAATAATTATTTATTGCTTTTTCTTTATTCATGTCTTTTTGTTGCTTCCGATAAACATGATGTAACTATTTGGGCAATGACAAAAAAGGGCATTTTAGTCATTTCCTAATTTATGTCATTTTCAAATATAAATTTTTTTGATGACTTTGCAACGTTGAATTATTTTACACACAATGTGATATATTTCTCATTTTATTTTCATAAAAAATATCTTTGAAGCATAAGTAACTGAATATTAAAAACAGATATACAATGACCTACTTAATTAAAATATCTTTATCTATCATTTAAAATTAATTGAAAAATAAACACTGTGCATGTGACTGAACAAATAAGTCATTAAGTTCAGACAAATGAAAAACAAAACAAATAGTTTTAAAATTATACATCGAAGAATTTGTTTTAAATTTTATTTCTACATTCGGATGTACCCTTACAAGTAACAAACATTTGACATACGAGCCCATCAGAATGAAAAACCATATTTGTAACCATCAAAACACAAGAAGGTAAACCACAAGGATTCTGATGTAGTGTTTGAGTCCCTGTGGAATGTGGTGAGATATTTTTTATCTATCCAGGGTTTTGATTTCAGATGTAAACAGCACTTGTGGTCACAAAATTTATCGATACAGATTTCTTTTAGTCATAATTTGTGAGGATTGGTCTAAGCATAGTCTTGAACACCTTCTAAAAGAGAGCACAAAGGAAGTAAATTGCAAATTCCGATACAACTTAAATTAAGTTTTTCAAAAACACAACCAATTTTAGTTCTTAACATGCTCCGATTATTAATTTTCTAATGCTTCATGTGTCATGCATTTTCTAAAACCCCCCCAAAGATCACAAGATTTGTCAAAAACACATATTTTCAACACACAAGTTAGACTATGGATGAGATTGGAGGAGCACATTTCCGAACAGAATAGGAACCAATATGGAGCCATACCAAATCCAAATTGGTACCATGTAATCGGTCCGCTAATCGGTTCCAATTTTTCTACAAATTTGGTATTTGATATCGGTATGTTCCTGAAAAACCGTTCTCGAATCGGAATATTAGGAGACAATGGCCTTTTAAATTCCTAAAGTGTCCATATCTTTTCATAATCAAGATATATCATCTTCTAAAATAATCATATCTTCTTCCATTTTTTAATCACCCTCAAAAAATTGGCCCCTACATACACCATAAAAAAATAGCCCCTACACCATCAAAAACATTTGGCACTTCCACGAGGATATTTCGTTTTGCGATTTGTTCCGATACACATTTAATAGATTCTCATATCTCAGTCTTAAGTGGTCATAGTATCGATTTTCCGGTCCTTAAACCGAAATCGAATAGGTATCGAACTTGTACATACAGTTTGGTTTACAATTCTAGTTTTTAGTCCCAAAAAAATTCAGTACCAATTGGCCTGGTACCAATCTCATCCCTAAATTAAACACCTATCAACAAGATTCGTAGTTGCTTCTATCGTCAACCTTCCATGACTAAAGTATTGTTAACTGATAATTTATTTTATCATTGATTTATAGTCTTTGATGATACATTTCATTGTTGGAGTCATTTTGAAATGTTATATAAAATGGTATGATTTCAGCTTGGAGCATCTTCATTGTATTTGTCTCACAAGTCACAACCATCATAGGATGATAAAATCGTATCTCTTAAGAGTATATAATTGCATACGTGGGCCAAATATAATCTTGAATTGGCCCCAAATCAGTCCCCACTGTCAAAACGAGTTTTAAAACATATAATATTATTCTTGCACAAAAATTTTATATATGCTTTTATAGATCACGGTTTTCGAATTTTAGCATTGAAATGCATTTTAAATAATACATTTAAGTAGATAACATCTTGGATTTTTAACAAAAAGTCTTGGAGTTTTTGAAGTGGACTTAAACTTTTTGTCATGAATACTAAAATCATGCATTATAATTTATATAAACTTATTTTCTTAGAAAAACAGTTCTATACATAAGCTGTATCAGACCATACAATGGAATTCCATTAAACTTGTAAATGGTTCCAATTGTCAGGCATAACTAATCTTCATTAGCCCCGGTCAGTCTCAGCCTCAGACCCAAGTCAGGGTAAGGCCTAATTTACCATCTCTGGGTAGATGGTAAAAAAATCACCCCCGGTCAGAGTGGGACTAAATTGGTCCGCTTCCCGACCAATAAACCCTTGAGGGTGCTCTCTATGGTATATAACCGGTCCCTAAAATTAGTCCTAATCATGAGTCCTTTTATTTGTTTAAAATTAAATTTGAACATAAATTAAAGATTTTCTTTTTTTGAGAAAAATCTGATTGAAATATACTTAAATCTTTAATTGGCTCACTCAATACACTTTAAATTTTGTTTGAAATCCTTTTTACATAAAAATGCAATAGATTTTTTTTTTTTATAATTATGGTTTTTAAGATCCAGTATTGGAATCCCTACAAAAACTTGAAAAAGGTCAAGTAGAACTTGAAAAAAGCTTAACAAAACTTGAAGGATTTAATTAAAAAACTCGAAAATTTTATAAAAATTATCGAAAAACTTAGCATATACAATTTATAAGAACATATATATATATATTTTTTAAATCATAACCAGTCACCAAACTGATAAATATGGTCATCTCAAACAAAAGCCCAAAAATCCATCCACAACTTCAATAATCCCTTATTGGGCCAAAGCAAATCCATATATTGGGCTGAAATTATGGCCCAATAGCTTAAAAAAGTCAAAATAAAGCAAATTTAATCGTCTCATTTTCTCTGCCCATTTTGACTCTTTGGACACACTGCATACCACCGTCTCTCTCTCTGCTTATCTCAAAACCTAACCCTTCTTCTCCGCTCCGGCCGAATCCATCCATGGCGGAATCCGATAAGTCCAAATCCTTGTCTGAGGTATACTCGATTCGATTCTCCTGTTGCTTCTAGATCTTAATAATTACCTTCTATTTCATTTCCATTTGTTGATCTGATGTCTGTTTGATTATGTCATGTTCTGTATTTTGGTTTGGAGTTATGATATTGTCTGAGTTGAATCCTAACGATCCAAGTTTGCTTCTTTGTTGATTTTGCTTCAATATGCCTATGTGATTTAGCATGAATCTAATCAACCACAGGTCAAAACTTTTCAATGTAATCGAACTTGAGATTTCGTTTTTTTTTTGAAGAATATGTTAGCTGTAGTTACTGATTTTTTTGGTTGTAGGTATGGATTATGGAATTGCATCAGTTGACGTTGTGCCTCTTTCTTAGAAATATGCTTGATCGGTTAGGTAATTCGTTAAATCACAATTAGGGCTTTGTTTCATGAAATCAGATCCTCATTTGGTGTAAGATGATCCCATGCCTTTAAGCTTACCACTTCTGAAAGAATATAACGATTGAGGATGATGTATGGATTACCGATATTAGTTTGTTATCGGAATTTGGTTAAGAGTGGAATCATTATGTAACTTTAGTTTATATTAGAGCTGATAACTAGTATCTTATACAGCATTAAGTAAGCAAAGTGGTAAGCGCATCTCTTGCATGTCATTATTACTTATTCACAATTCCATTCTCCAAAGATGGTTCATGTAAATGTGTAATAATGTGCATAATTTGTACAGTCTCTATCAGCCACTCCATGCCCTTTATGTTCTATTTTTTTTCCTGAGAGAATGACCAACTTCAAAGGTGCTTGTTGTGCATTTTATTGTTCATATATTTTAGTTTACCTAGGAAAAATATATTCTTACATTTTCTAGCGTAGTAACATCTGCATGTGGGCTAGTAAGCAAGTTCGAATCTCTCTTGTTTGGTGGATTACTCGGTGAATTGAATAGTAGAATTTTTTAAGTTAGAATAAATAGGCATGCATAGGTCTTTTAAGTTTTACCCCAGATTTTTTACTAAATTCATCTGTCTAGAGTTTCTGACTTTCTGTCGTGTGTATTCTGAGCGTGACTCTTGTGAGGGTTTTGATCATATATCCTTCATTATGGCGGTCAGCCAGTCAGAGTCAATAAACATGTTTATTTTCTTTCTCATCTCCTTTTTGCTCCTCCTTTCTTCTTATGACTCTTTGATAAGGAAGAGGTTGTTATAACTTCTCTTTAGTATTTTAGTTTTCTATTTCATTATAGTTTTTCCAAATATAGATAGGGACTTTCTATTCTTGTAGAAGGATAGGAAAATAATGAAAAGATGATTTCTTTCTACTCTCTTCTTCTTAAACCTCTCATTTTCTCTATTCTGCCATTAGTGGGAGTTTCCAGCCTCCTGTATCATTGTTTACATAACCAAAGCTACTAAGATAGCTAATTGTTATGTAGCTCTTGAAGTTCAACCATTCGAGGAAGATGGGAGGGACGAGGGAGCAATCCATCTTGTACATTGGACACATATTCATTCTCTAATGTTGAATATCGTAGCGTAGCCAAACCCTTCACAATTGAATCATAGCGCTTCCAAACAGGAAGTGCTACTATCACCAATAAACTGATGCAATAATAATCCATTTCCAGTTAAAACTAGAAACATTCATCTTCTCTCTTTTTATCTAACAGAAGATGCGAAAGCTATCTGCAATCGTGGTCGTGCTCCTCTGCGCAACCTCCAATGGCGCTCTCTTTCACTGATGATATGTGTGTTTGTTTCAATGGTTCAATCCTCAAGTCATCCTCCTTCATGGAGGTGGAACCATTGAAATAGATGCACATGAAGAAAATTCAACAAAACAAATATCATCAGTGAAAGAGAGAAAGCTATTGGAGGTTGTGCAGAGGAGCATCACCACTAAGGCACTAAGATTGCAGAGAGTTTCTGCATCTTCTGTTAGATTGATAGAGAGAGAAGATGGATGTTTCTGGTTTTAACTATAAATGGATCATCATTGTAGCAGTTTTATTGGTGATAGTAGCACTTCTTTTGTGGAAGTGCCATGGTTTGAGGCATAAGCCTCGAGGCAAGGGGGTCCAAAACTGCATACGAGGCTTAAGCCTTACTGACCCTAGATGAGGCTTACGTCTCATCGGCTGAGGCGGTGAGGCGTAAGCCTCTCCTAGTTTCTGTTTTTGGTGAGAGTAAGGCTGAAAAAAATGGACTTATCCTTTTATTATGTATTACCTTTTGTAGAAAGTCAAATGTATCACCTGTGTGTGTATATTTTCTGTATGTATATTTCTTGCATGTATATTTTCTGGGTACACACACACACACACACACACACACATATATATATATATTATATAGTATTAGGTTCAAATGAGAAGTGCTAAAAAATGAGAAGTAGAGAAGTGATTTCAACC
>LUCG01262697.1:0-10885 GCA_001633085.1 Carthamus tinctorius | reverse complement strand
TGAAAAAAAAAACTATGAATACCGTTCTTAACCCTCGATTCCATTTCAAAATCACAAACTAACGAAGGGCTATTTCGTAATTTCACACTCCACCATCATGGAGGAATTTGGCGGGGGTGGGAATAACTTTTTCTTTGACTGTTTATACCCCCAAAAAAGTCACACAGATCGAAAAATAGATAAACCGATGATCGAAGAAAGAATGCATTCAAAATAGCAAGTTGTGTGATTGATAAAAAGATTGGATGATGCAATTTAGGCGAGATTTGTTCGAGATCACCAAAAGGATTCCTTGCTTTTGCTGCAACGTAATCCCTCAGCTCGGTAAGCACAGATTTCCATGATCAATTTCCTGTTTGCTGATCGTTAGATGGTTAGGAATTCGTAATTTTAATCCAACAGTTAGGGTTTATCTTTATCATAAGAAGAAAGAAGTTTCTGGTGTGTGTAGAGTTGAATTTTTTTTTGCTCAGTGTTTTAGTTTGCGTATGAGAATTTGATAGGGTTTTCGTGTTGATGTTGGTAATTGGGCCTGATGCTAGCTAGATGGAGGAAATCTTATGTGTATGTGTAACTGTGTAAGAATAAGGGTTAAGGCTGTGTTTGACAAACTAGCTGATAAGCTAGCTGATGGCCGACAAGGTAGCTGGTGACTTATAAGGTAGCGGATGACTGATAAGCTAGCTAATGAATAAGATGCGTTTGGGAAAATTTAGCTGATAAGGTAGCTGGTGACTTATAAGGTAGCTGATGACTTATAAGCTAGCTAATGAATAAGATGCGTTTGGGAAAATTTAGCTGATAAGATAGCTGGTGACTTATAACGTAGCTGATGACTGATAAGCTAGCTAATGAATAAGATGCGGTTGGGAAAATTTAGCTGATAAGGTAGCTTATGACTGTAAAATGACAAAAAAAAGACATGTTTAAAAATTGGTAATGTAAAATGTAGAAGGGTATATTTGGAATAAAAAAATAAAAAAGCTCATAAGTCACCAAAACACTAGTGAGAGTAGCTTTCCAAAAAGCTAGCTTAGGGTTCATCCAAACATGTACCTAACTTATAAGCTGATTTATAAGCTAGCTTATTTTTACCAAACAATGCCTATGTTTGGCAAAAACTAGCTATGAGTATATAAAATGACCAAAAGGGGTATCTTGGGGTATAATAACTAATATTAATAAGTGTATAATTGGAAAAAGTTACAAAAAGATCCTGAAACGCTACTCCAACTAGCGTTTCAATAAGCTAGCTTATGGTCCATCCAAACATGTACTAGCTTATCAACTAGCTTATTTTTACCAAACACAGCCTAAGCCATGGTTGCTCAATTTTGTTTTGGTTCCCATCTGTGATCCATGGGAATTGGGATCATGTGTCAATTCGAGCAGTAGAATGATAGAATGGGAGAGAGACAGTACAATTGAAACAAAAATACAATATCTGATGAAAGAAACTGTACTCAAGTTCATGTGTATAGGCTATGTAAATGGCTTAAAGTGCTAGAGATGTGCTACCCACCCTGCACATTTGGGGAAAACTACCCTGATAACTATAAATCACTAAAGAAGATCAATATTACAACTAAACCTAGTAAAGAAGAAGACTAGTAAAGAAGAAGACTGCTTGAAGTTCAATGACTTTTAAAGTTATAGAAACTAGGATTTGAGGACGCCTAATTAAAAACCACATTCTAGCAAAACCTCTATGGTGATAAGTCTGCAAATTCAGCTTAAGGTTTTATAACCATGCAATCCCTCCCTCGAAGTACAAATACGAATACCCAGCAAATTTCTCAGCATCACAGATGTTGACAATTTGGGGGGTTGGTAAAAGTATCGGTAACTTGTTCTTTGCAGCTGCATAAGAAAAAAGATGTTTGTAGTCTCTTCCTTTTTAAGATCTACGCTTTTTATAAATTTTGTAATATAAGATTATTTGAAAGCTTAATTGCTGAACTGCTTTCACAAGTTTATCAGAAAAATAAAAATAAAAAATGCTTCCACCAAAGGGGCTCCTGAATGTAACTTGAACTAATTGCCAGAAGTGGGTTTTCACTTTTCCATCATCTGAATCTCTTGTATGGTAAGGCTGCTATCATAAATCCACTAAACTGCATTTTTTTGTTTCCATTAGAAAAAATTCGGCCGTCATGAGTACCCTGCAAATATTATGACCATGAAAAGCTCCTGTCTCTAACATGAACTCATTACCAGAAATGGGTTTTTCATCATCTGAACCTCTTCTATTGTAAGGCCTGCTATCAGCCCTGCATTTTCTCATTTCTTGTAAAAGTATATGCTCATTTAGCATATGCAGTAAGAGTTCGATTGCGATTCTTCATCCCAAGCCTATATAAGTTTTCTTGAACATATAAATTTTGTCACTCCAATGACAAAAAATATGCAATTGATCCAATATCTAATGCATGAAACTTCACATCTTTGATTGCTTAAATTCATTAGTCACTGCCTGATCTTTCCTCAAGTAAATTAAATCATTAACATATAAGCATACTAGTACTATCTTCTCAACCTTAGCTTCTTCATAAAAATATCATGTCGGTCAATAACAATTGTTTCGTTTGTATGCCTTCGTCTCATCAGTAACGTTAAGAAAAATGCATTTTGCCCTTCGTCATCCAATTTCTTTCTTGTTGCATCTGATATCTAAGCATAAGCACTACATCTGGAAAATTTGAAGTAAGAAAGAGTTGTCTTGCCTTCACTCAAAGTTCCATGAGTGGCCGTATTTTGAACAGAATGTGAATATGGATACTGCAAACGGCTGCTTTTTGCCAAAAGCTTTTAGGTAAACCTTTTGTCTTTGAAGTACTCCACAAGCAATTTCATCCACGCCAATTGTTGGTTATGGTAGCAGCGGTGACGGGTGTGGTGGTGGTGTCGGTGACGAAGGTACCGGTGGCAACCACCGCAAGGAAGGTGGCGGCGGTGAAGACGGCGGCGACGGCAAAGATGGTGGCGGCGGCAACGGTGATGGGGACCACGGTAGTTACGTCCATCATGGGTGAATGAAATGGAGCAATATAGTTCTTTTTAAAAGATGGTAGGAAGGAATTGAAATTCCTTGCTAAAACCTAAGGAATCTACATTCCATCATTTGTGGAATTCGAATTCCTTGTGAAAATTCAAAAGACGAACCAAACGTAGGAATGGAATTTGGTCAATGGAATTGACCATTCCAATTCCTTCAAATTCCTCCGGATTCCAGCAAACCAAACGCCACCTAAGTTGTAATCGAAGAACATTCCATTGGTGCTCATTAGTGTAATGCTTGCAAACTCTTCACAATAACTCAAATTTATGCTTGTTTGCAGGAATGCCGGTACTTAAGAACTAAACCGGTTGCGCTCAAGGTTATCCCAGGCATACTGCAGCGAACTGGTATCGGCTAATTCATCTAAGATTATTCCCACTTGGCCATTGGCAGGCAACATCCTTATGAACAAAATAGGTTTTATTCAACCTAATATATGCAGAGTTACCCACTCTTACCCTTCTCCTATAATCTCCTGCGTACACAAGGCACCACATGCGGCAGAGGTTTCACGAATCACAAGTCCGAGTTCAGAGAATAAACATCCAAAATCTTCTGTTGGTGAATCAACAGCATCCAATGTCCTCAAAGATGTCCACATAGTAAGGATTTAGAACCCTTTTGTTGTTTGATGGTTGGTTTTCCATTAAAGGCCTATTTATAGCAGCTTAATGAGCTTTACGAGACTCACAACTTATTCTGTCAGTTAGACATGACTCTTTGGTACTTAATACTTTAAATAGTATAGGAAGTGACTTATTCAGTAAGCTTTAAGGGGGGAGCTTTATTCAGAAAGCCAAGTTTTTCCAAACATGTCACTCCCAATTAAAAAACATGTTTCTTCCATCTATGCAAAAAGCTCTCTCCAACAAAAACCTTCCCGGTCTATACAAACGGATTAATCCACACAAACAACTTTAGCCATACAGATCTTAACGGAAAACCAACCAAACAGCCCTAGGGGCTGTTTGGTTGGTTCTCCATTAAGTCCTTTATGAATACAGTTGTCTGTGTGGATTTATTTGTTTGTATAGACGGAAAGGTTTTTGTTTGGGAGGGTTTTTTCATAGATGGAAGGAGCGTGTTTTTTGATTTGGAGAGACAGGTTTAGACAAAACTTGGCTTTTTGCATAAAGCTCCCATTACTGAATAAGCCACTTTCTATATCATTAAGCCACCACCAAACATTCATGTATGGATAAAGTTGTCTGTGTGGATTAATCTGTCTGTATAGATTGGAAAGTTTTTGGTTAGGATGGTTTTTTCATAGATAGAAGGTGCATGCTTTTTATTTGGGAGGGGTAGGTTTGGAAAAACTTGGCTTTCTGCATAAAGCTCCCACCTAGAAGCTTACCGAATAAGCCATTTTTTATATCATTAAGCCACTACCAAACAGCCATGTATAACTAACCAAATAAGCTGTGAGACCCATCAAGCTCATTAAGCTGCTAACAAACAGTCCCTAATTGTAATGCCAAATCTGAACTAGTTGCGATTGACCATTTCCAATTTTGCACTTCTAGTCTACCATGCATTGCTTGTGGAAACCAAAGAAGTCATTGATCTTAATGAAGTTTGATTTTTACAGTCGCCACAATTGCTAAATGGCTTTCTTGACATTGCCAAAGACAACACAAGCAAGGATTTGGAGACCTGTGGCGTGCTTGGCGCTTTTCTCGTAAGATATATGCTCTTCACCATTAATGTTGGTCACTGTCATCTTATTATATATTGCACCAAGTTCTTCAAATGATGCAAAAAGCTTATGAGCTTTTCTTATAGAACTTCTCTATGATTGCTATAGAACAAATCATAGTTATCTTTTTTTTAGATAAGGTTCATCTAGGCTTCGCCTAGATTACATCCTTGGCAATATAGAACTGAAAGAAAATTCGGCCGTCTGAGACTAAGCCTGGCCACAAGATGCGCACGAAGGGATTCGAACCTGGGGTGAATGGGATACCATCCACATCCCCCACAGGTCTTACCGCTATGCCACAAGCCTTGTGGTTAAATCATAGTTATCTTCGTTGTTGAATATTACTTAATCCTGTTATCTTATAATCCTAACTAGGTTATTATATAGTTAATTCGTTGCTAAAACACGATTATGCCAAACATGTATTTATGTTCCGGCCTCATACTGTGGAATGGGTTTCTTCAGGCACCACAACAAAATGGAGTTTATAGGATGCCTAAACTGTTTAAATGTCCTAATAGAGTGCCTTATAGGACCCAAAAATATAACGTTCTATCTAAAAATGTTACAATCAGTTTATAGGAAACCCTTGGGCGTCGTAATAAGTTTTTAGGACACTAAAAAAAACTGCCTCGTTAACTATATTATAGTACACTTTGAGACTTGAGAAGTGTCCTACAAATCCATCTTTTTATAGGACTCTTGTGTTTTATAGGAGACTTATCAAATAGTATCCTATAAAATAGTTAATATGCCATATTATTAGAAAGGTCCTAAAAGACGTGTTACGACTCCCAAAAGCGTCCTTGATTCATATAGCTGAAGCTTCATATTGTGTTGCCTCATGTTGGTTTATAATTAGCATGATACTTGTTACTTTCCCTGTATGGTGGTTTCATTTACATTAATATAGAGGTTGTCTAAATAGACTTTAAAAGGTTGCCTATGGAATTAAATAGCTTGTGTACATTTTATTTACAGAAAGGAGAGACTTATTACATAACAACTCTTATAATACCAAAACAAGATGCAACTTCTAGCTCTGTAAGTCGAATGTTTGTTTCTTTTTCTTTATGTTTTTCTTTTTGAAAAAAAACTCTTGTCAACCTCTTATGTCTGATTCGATAAGAGGTAGGGTTGTTCAGAGTGTTTGTTTATTCCAAATTTTCAGAGCCGCTTATGTCTTATCGTCCTCTTATTTGATAAGAGGTAAACCAACCACTTATTTGCCTCTTGTTCTCAATGGACTAACCGTGATAGATCTTTTCTCTCGGTTGATCTACTTGGATTATAATAAAACTCAATTTACTATAATTAGGTAACTTTCTAATTTAAACTTGTATAATTTAAGTATATTATTATCATCAACTTTATTGGTTTAAACTTTAAATGAAAGCCGATTTTATAATTTTAGCTGTAAGTTTCATAATGATGATGAATAAGTATGTGAAATTGTATAAATTTATATATAAATTCAACACTATAATATTCTAATGAGTAAAATACACAATCTACACTAATTTTGACATTTATCAGTTTACAAAAACAAATAGTCTTATTGATTCAAATTTCAGTCTTCAGCAACACCTCTTATCAATCAGAAGTGAAATAAGACTTCAGACTTTAGCACCTATTAATATTCACTATTCTAGAATTTACATTGTTCTGCTCATTTATTAGTGTCAGGCCGTTAATGAAGAGGAGATATTTGCCATTCAAAATGAACAATCTCTCATCCCTGTTGGATGGATACATGTATGTCTTTCTATATCTTCTAGTTTCTTTTGTTAAACTGTATTTTGGGCTATAATGGTGTTTCATAGGCTTTATTGTAGTTAAACATATAAGGTATTTAAAAACTTAAATTTGGTGATTCAAAGGATATAATGGTGTATTTCTGTTGTTAACATTATGCATTTGAATCGGTCTCTTGCTCGTTGGTAAAAACTTAAAATTACTCGTTTCTTCAACGATCTTAGCCAAAACATTTTGTTTTATGTTTCTAATTATATGCTATGTTTTTCTTTGATCTTCAGACACATCCTTCACAAAGTTGTTTTATGTCATCAGTGGATCTGCATACCCAATATTCTTATCAGGTATAATTGATGTATTAATTTACAAATATTTTTGGTCATTCTAAAAGGTTAGGTTCCGGTGAGAACTTCCAAATTTGGTGAGAAGCGTGAGAAGTGGTTATCAGCCGTTGGATGAGAAATGGACAAACATTAGGATGAGATGCATTGAGATGCACTTGATCAATTCTCTTTTAAGCTGTAATTCATGGGAGGGTATTTGATTAAAAGTGATCAGCGGTTTAAAATTACTTCTCACACTTTTCACCAAAAATGGCACTTCTAACATGATCTCATGTTCATTATAAATACCATGTTACATTTTGTGTGAGAAGTGCGTATGTATAATCAAACCAATATAATCTTTAAACTATGTATACATATGCATCGGCAATCTCACACAGGCGAAAGATCGTGTGAGAAGAGGAGTTAAGGTGAGAAGGGTAAGAATGGATCTGAACCATTGATCACTTTTAATCTCTCAAAACTCATCCCATGAAATTGCGCTTGATAGGGAATTGATCTGGTGCATCTCATCCTAATGTGCATCCAAGGGTGGAGATCTCTTTTTACCCTTCTCACGGTAACTCCACCTCTCACCGAAACCCAACCCTACTAGCACATATGTATGTGTTACAAATAAGATTACCAACTGAAGATGGTAATCTTATTTATGATCAACTATAGGATTAACCACAAGGGTTCTGGTATATTGGTTGAGGACCTGGGGGATATGGTGGAATATCTCATCTTCCCAGGGTTCAATTGCAGGGTTATGCAACAATTGTGGCCGCCGAGTTTATCAAAGGCTGATTTCTTGCAGTCACAAATTGTCAGGATTAGTCTGAACATAACACCCTTCCAAAAACGACTATAGGATTCCTTGCAAAACTTGCTTGTTTAGAGAACACATGCATATAATACAAAGAAAATTACCAACTAAAGTTGGTATGTTATTTACAACCAACTATATGATTCCCTTAGGGTCCTTTTGGTTTGCGGGATTTGGTGGGATTTGGAATTGAATTCCATTCCACTCCTGGATTTGGTTTAAAGTAAAGTTCGGTATTGAATTCCCACAAACATGGGATTTAGAAAATTCCATGGGGGTAATTGGTATTTCATGGGATTTCATAGGATTTGTTTGTAATAATGTTTTTAATATGTAAAAAACAGTTTTGCAATAATCAATTAATAAAAGATAATTTATTTTTATAAATTATTATAAAGAACGGAATTCAGTTCCATCCAAATCCTACAAATCAAACACACCAAAGTTTCCAAATCCTTCAAAAACATTCAATCAAACCAAACGGACCCGCCGATGTTCTTGATATTCATCACTACAAGTATATATAAACAGTTTCATCCAACGAGATTAATTCTTTAACGTCTTTCATTTTGTTAATACAACATTCTTACAATTACTATCATTTTGTAGATACAAGTTAATTTTCTTTAAGTTTATCTTGCTAGCTAATGTGCACACGAAGCTCAGAATTTCGTCGATTTTTTGTTACTAATTGCAGGTGATGTTACCGGAGGCCGTTGCCATTGTCATGGCTCCGACAGATGCATCAAGGTATGCGCATATTCTGCCAACTCTTTTGGTACCCGTTATGCACTTTTTCTTTCTTTCTAGTTTTTTTAGGCACGTAAACGGTAGATAGAAAAGCACTAGGACCAAATAAGAATTTAGAGCATACTAACCACTTCAATTGTGGTGCACTAGCTAAGGGTCCGAATATCTCATCTTGGATGGGTTTGAGTCCCGGCACTGCCAAAGCCCTTATGGCCATGGAGGTTCACTTGCAATGACTCCAGGGATTCGTCAGTGCGCGTAGGGGTGAAAACTAGCCGAGCTGAGTCTAGCTCAAAAAATTAATACTAGACTCAAGCTCGACTCAAGCTGGATTAAGTTTTTCAATGTAGGGCTCGAGCTCAAATAGTTTTTTAGTTATCAAGCTCGATGCTCGTTTATAGGTTCAAACTCGCGATCGATTAACTCGTGTATCGGTTTGAGCTCGATAATTTTTATATTTTTATTGTGTAACTAATAAATATATGAACATGTTTTGCTCGAAAAAGGGTATTCTCGACTGGCTTGGTTCTTCTCGGTTTGACTTCTAAAGTTAAAGTTAGTTCTCGAACGAACCGAGACGAACTTTAGTGTAAAAGGTTGGCCCGTTTGGTTAAACGGGTTCTATTGTGTTCGAGATCGACTCGAGCTCGAGATAAATGAGCTCGTGTAGCTCGTTAAAAGCTCGACTTGATTACACCCCTGACTGCACGAAAGCTGGTCTGAATATCCACAGTTACCCAAAAAGATGTGTAGAAATGGGGCATTTGGGAAAGGAGATAACATGATTATGATAGGCTTTTAGTTTGACTTATTGAACTTATATGGTGTTGAAATAGATTAGAAATCCGTTCAATTTTACAAAAGTTCACTCATGGAAGTAATTGCATATCAGGAGTTACGGTTTTTTCCGGTTATCCGACCCCGACGGGATGAATATTTTGAGGGAGTGTCAAGAGAGGGGATTTCATACCCATCAAGAACCTCTTGATGGAGCTTCTATTTATGAAGATTGCTCAAATATATATCTTAACCCTAATCTTAGGCTAGAAATATGCGATTTACGTCATTTATGTTAAATACGATACCGAACTTTAGTATAGAGTAGGAAGATTGTAGCGGTTTGCCTCTTGGATACATGTACAAAATACTAAATAAGTTGGGTTCTTTTCTTGGGACCATTTATGATCAATATATGATGGCATCTCTCGTTTATGGGCTCTTTTGAAGAGTAATCTAAGCCTCTAAGGAGGTTTTATATTTTCTCACACGGGGCCAGAGTTAAGGTTTACCACTATAAGAAGTCGACACTTTGGGAACCATAAACCCGGGTTCCATATATTCTCGAATGTATATTGTCATAAGCAAATATTAGCCTAGCGAATTTGCGATTTGTATTATGTTTTTAGCTTTAATCATTTCAACTTTTCCTTTTTTTGGTTTTTAGTTTGATTTTTGTTGGTTTCCGAGCTTGATGGGATGAGCCCGAACCCACCAATATTTTCACGAGCCCGCTAGATGTAGGGGTAGTTGCCAAGGATGGGCAACGATCTATACAAGATGGCTAGGAGGTCGTGTAGATGCAGTTCCCTTTGTACAAGTGCAATCGGACCCCATATCGTGAGATGGTGATGTTGATGCGGAGAAATCCAAGAGCTAACGAATGCATATATGGACCAATAGGAGATAGGGAAATCGACTGAAAATAAGTTCAACTTAAAACGGTCTTTAACTCTTGATCTATTAGAAATTACAAGACTTCAAGATGCACATAAAAAGTTTGCAATGGGCCAAACATGGTTAGAGATATCCTATTGGCCCAAGTTTCGGCCCGATGTTCATGTGGTGAACTGAAATTGATGGTGGTGGTGGGTAGTCGAGGGAGGATGAAATGGTGGTGGTCCGTGGTAGTTTCGACATACCGCGATTGCTTCAAAGGTATGCAAACCAAACCATCAAACTGAAAAGATCACACTATTTATTTATTTTTTGTTAAACGCATTAAAAATAACAAAATTTCCCTTACATTTATCAGACATTCGGAAAACTAGCGAGATCAAAGGTGTGATCGTTAAAGACGAACAACGAACGTTAAAGTTTTCATATAACCTAGCATGGACGATATTTGTAAATTTACTCTAAAATCTATTCTATGAGAGAATCTCAAACATATTTTCTAAAAATAAGAATAAAAAGTTAAAATCTTTAAAAAATATGACTTTTTAATTTTAAGGATTACAATATTAATATTATTATTTGAATATTCAATATAATTAATAAAACATCTTTTTTTCCTCGTAAATATTTAATTTTAAGGATTTTCGAGAATAAAAGAGGGTATCTCTTTTCTAACCAATCATTTCTGGAGAGCTTTATCATCTCTTTCTACTTGCTTTATTTAAAAAAGTCTTAGGCCGTGTGTAACGGCGCTTGGTTTCTGTGGGTTGGAAGCCGCCGGCTTCAGCGGGATGGGG
>LUCG01262594.1:0-13026 GCA_001633085.1 Carthamus tinctorius | reverse complement strand
CCGCCACCATCACCATCGACCCACAGCCACCCAGAACCACCATCCCCACCGCTAAGAACCTCCCGCTGTCGTCACTAACTGCCGGTAACCGGCTGGTAACCGGTTGTGCGGGTCACAATACACACAGTAACAAAAAAAGTAAAGTTTGATACATCAAAAAACATTTTTGGTAGGTGGATACACACAATAATTTTTCGGGTACAATCTGATACATTTTGGAGAAGTATCCCCTATATAGTAATAATATAAATTATATATTTATAAAATATAGTTAACAAGATTAGTAGTAGGAGACAGAGCAAAATGACGATTTCTAAACTTATTAAAGTTTAGGTCTCACTTCAAAGACCGAAAACCCTAAGGACTAAAATTTAAAATGTACTTTTTGAAATTATGAATTATGGGCATCAAACAAATGAAAGAGATGCGAACCAACCCACGAGACCTACTTTTGTCAATTAAAATCCATATTTTTTTAATCTTACAACTTTCACAACTTGTATATATATAAAATTCTACAATTAAAAAAATATGGTTGGAATTCGGATTTTATGGAATTTGTCGATCATAACGACAAACAACTATTATTTTGATATCCAATAAGATCCTAAAAAACGTATTCATAAAGTTGTTGTATATAAGAAAATTAGTAAATAGAACTGTGTATGATGTAACTGCGTGTTAAAAAAACAGATTTTACGGACTGATTGACATACGAGGGGGCATAGAGGAAATAATAATTGGAGTGTGGATAACACATTCCAACCCGTATGTTCATGTGGACGACAATTGATGCCATCGGAAAAGTCCAAAGATATTCATGAGGGCTGCCCCACACAGAATAATATTTCAAATACGTAAACACGACGTGGGACCTAGAATTATAGAGTTTTTACAAATAATTTATTTTTTTTAAATATTATATAATCAATAATTAATATCTTTAAATTTTCTATAAACTGATTAGCGATAAAGAATAAGGGACTTTTGTATACCGATGGTGTGATCTTTACAATCTCATGACTCTCATCACACTTGGTTAGTTTAAATTTGATACAAATCGGTTTTGAGCTATATCGGAGATTTCTAGAGATTTATGGAAACTGAGAAAACGTGTTCGAAAGAAGGCTAAATTGGGCATCGAGACAGAAGTAACCTCGCGACGCGAGTTGGTCGCTGGATGTTTCCAATATCAGATCAATCCGGGAGATGATGCTTTTATTAGTTTATTTAAATATTTTATTAGTTGATGATAATAATTAAGTAGATTAATATTTATTTTCCTTTTAATTAGGATTTATCTTTAATTATTATTTTATTAGATTTCCTAGTTGGTTTAGAATTAAGATTATTTACATTACATAGTTATCTTATTCTAGTTACGCTATAAATAAGTTTTTTTAGGTTTCATTGTTATTCAGATTATTTTATTTAATATAATTATTCTCTGAGAGAGTTTAGGGTTTATCTCTATTGTTAAAAGTTTTTCTCTTATTTTTAGTTATTCCACACGTATTTCCGTCCGCATCAAATTTTCTTATTTGTGAATGTTAACCGTCACTTATTTATAATGCCTTGCGTTGTTCGATCTTTAAAATATTTGATGAAGGGAATGTTAAATAGAAAGGGAATTTAGTCCAACATAAAGAATATTTTACATTATATTCCTTAAGGATTTTTAGTGGTCACGAATATAGTAATTTTTAACTCAACTAATTTATCAAAAAGAAGTTCTAACAGTGATTAAATACATTTAATAACATTGAAAAGATTGATGTCATTCGGGATGATCCATCTCTCAAGTCCACCAAAACGTAAACCAAAGACTTTTGACTTTTCAGTTACATCTTAGAGTTGAGTATTCTTGGACCGTGCATAACAATAATCAACAACCTTTTTTTTTGGGGTTTGTACAGGGTGTGTGTACACAAATATCATTCTAGAATCAACTGTATAATATTTTGGAAGGTGATCTGCTTGATTTCGTTTGGGTTAAAATCTAAAACACGATTGTAAGCTCGTTGAATTTAAATACCGAACGATATTTTCAAAATAAAACGATAAAATAGAAAACCAGATAACGTGAATAATGTATAAAAAGAAATAATGTGAAAGAGGTAAAACGATAGACATCGAAGGTGGGAGTGGCAATGATATTCGAGACGCACTTGTCGAAGACCAAATCACATCCAAGCAAAAAGGGGAACCATCGATCGCCACACGCCATCGACCGATCGTGAGGTCACCACTTTCATTTCAATGGGTCTTTTTCAACTTTTTTTTTTATTCTTATTATTCTCAAAATTCCCATTACCTTTTTCATCATGGCCTCTATGAATTATATAACAAATGGGTATATAATTATATAAACTATGTTATATAACAAAACATGTTCAACTAAAATATAATATTTTGGATGTTGGATTTGCTAGAAAATATATATCTTTTTTTTGCTATTATAGGAATGGAAACAGGCGAAATAACATAATAAATAATAATAAATTAATATTTTAATGTGCATCAACTTTTTATCTAAACTTAACCCTACCCGTATATATAAAAAGACTTTGTTATCAAAAAAGGTTTAGCCTAGTAGATAGAGGTATTCTTGGTTGACCAAGGTTCGAACCCCGCGGGCCGCGAGGGACGATTTCCGCGGTACCAAGCTCTTGGGCCGGCCTATAGTGCCAGTTCATAGGTTGGTCCTTAGGGCCGATTCATGGGTGTGGGGGATTAGTCGGTGCCCGTTTGGATCCGGATACCCCCAGAATGCGCGTGTGTGTTATCTGCTGTTAAAAAAAAGACTTTGTTCATAAAAGAAGGAAATGGATAACTGCCATGAAGAACAATACAAAAGCACGAACCAGATGACCATCAAGCAGATTCTTTTAATTAATAAAATTTTAATATTATCGATATCTATATTTATAATAAATAAGTAATTGACGTGACACGTCTTTTGATGAGTCGATTTTAATGTTTTTCCACCTAAACACATTTAGACACAGTTTACATTAGCAATTTAATTAGACCCGTTTGTAGTTACATTTAGTACACATATATTAGTTATTTATTTTATCTAATATCTCCTATTTTCATTTTTTATTAACATTTTTATCATATAACATAAATAATCGTATATTATGAGCTAAAATGCATTAACTTTTTTTTGAACGACAAGTTAACACACACATGCTCCAACAGCATCGGGCCTCCAATTGGGCAATCCCACTAATCCGTTGCGACCCGGCCCAACCTATGGCTGAACATGACCGGCAGGGAAGTGGATCCCATAGACTGGATCCTCCCATACCGGCCCCGAACCCGGCCCAAAGGACCAGATCCAAAGTCTGGATATCTCAGAAATGTCACCCGTGAGATTCGAACCCTGGTAGTGTGACTTTCACCCCACACCCCCAGGGATGTTACCTATCCAACTGAGCTAACACTCTTTGATAAAATGCACTAAAATTACTTATTTTTTTTTTACAAAATATACCATTATAATCATTTCATCAATACCTTTGAAAGGAACCGGATATTGAATTTATTTAATTTTATAATTAAATACTAAGAATACATAAGAGACAATAGTTTTACATTTTCTTACGTTTTCATTTTTTATTTTACACCCTTAACTTATTAAAAATACATAATCCTAGATTAACTAAAAGACATTTATTGTTTTTTATAAATTTTATACCACTATAATTCTGTCGTCAATACTTTCAAAATAAATTAATTATTGAATACTTTTTAATTTTTTAATATTGTAAAATATCACAAATACGTATGAATCTATACTATATTATAAAATGCCTTAAACCATTATATATTATAAAAGTCTCTTCTTTGTACCAAACTTGACAAATCTAAAGAAGGTACAAATTAAGTATTTATAGATACTATAAACACCATTAACTTTGATTTTCGTGTTCTGGATTAACAATAATTAAAATACAATTTGATTGTAATATTTCAAAACCAAAGTCTTAAACTTCTTTTATGTTTTATGTAATATAAAATAATCTTTATAATCTTTTTTTAATTTAAATGAGAAAAGACATAAAGGGGAAAGTATCAAAATATCCCAAAGGATGAGAGTTAATAACCATTAATAACAGTGATTAAAGTGTTGGAAAATACTAAATCAAATACAAACTTTTTTTTTGGAAGGGTGTCCGGGTCAAAGTCCGACTAATCCCCGACAAGTTTAGGAGCTAAATATAGCCCCATTTAAATGTCCTCAGGCATACACACGGGAAGGCTCGAACTCGATTAGGGCGCTATGAACCCCCGAGCGATAACCAATCTGCCACAGCTCCATATTTATCTATCTAAAAACTATAAAGCAAAAGGGCCAAACATGCCATTCTTTTTCACTCTAATAAACTTACATGTTAATATTGCACTTTAGCCCCTGTACTTCTTCAAACCTTCATCATGAGTCCAAACTATAAAATCCTCCATCCAATAACCCAATCATTTATCTTTCCAGCATTCAATCATTCATCATCTTACAAGTCTCCTATCTATTTTGTCTCAACCCAACAATAAAACCTTATTATATAAACACAAGATCCAAAAACAAAAACATTAAACAACCCGAATTTAAAAGACACCGTTTAATTAAAGCCAACAAACGAGTATTTTACCGTCATATTCAAAATTTCCAAAAACAAAAATGAAAGTATAAGATGCTAATGCTTTAACCAAAAGAAATGCTACTGAATTACTTGTTTCATTTTCAG
The DNA here is from genome assembly GCA_001633085.1 of Carthamus tinctorius. NCBI lineage: Eukaryota > Viridiplantae > Streptophyta > Magnoliopsida > Asterales > Asteraceae > Carthamus > Carthamus tinctorius. Next base: position 8,275 of record LUCG01262594.1, on the reverse strand, counting down.
CCTAAGGCCATGGAATGTCACATTCAAACAAATGGAAGTATAGGGTGCTAAAGTGCAAAGTAACTTGCTTCATATACTACTTGTGTTTTTCAAAACAATGGTTGTAATTCCTTTGCTGCCTTCAGATCAAGAAAAAAATAGATAATCCAATTGGTGCAACTAACATCCATTTAAGCTGATACAAGTACAAAGTAGCATCAAGAGTGTGACTTCAATGCTACCAGATTCATTCCTATAAGGTGTTCTTGGAGGAAAAAGAAATATAAGGTGAGAGAGATAATAATAGTATATGAAACATGTCATGTATATTATATATGATTAAGGGTATATTTGAATTCTATTATGTTGTTTAATTGATAACCAACTGTTGATGTAGAATCCATGATGAACGGAGAAACGAAGAATGGGGAGATTGAAGGAGACAAAAGAGAGGAAATGGAACAAGACAAGAAGGACGATGGTGATCGCCATCTTGAGGGTGGTTCAGGGAGGCTGCAACCATGGACACAGCAGATTACGGTTCGTGGGGTTGTGGCTAGTGTTATTATAGGGAGCATTTATAGTATTATAGCCATGAAATTGAATCTCACAACTGGGATGACGCCTAATATGAACGTATCGGCTGCACTTCTTGCTTTTGTGTTCATGAGAAGTTGGACAAAGATGCTCCAAAAGTCTGGGATTGCCTCTGCTCCATTTACTAGGCATGAAAATACCATGATTCAGACATGTTCAGTTGCCTGTTACAGCATTGCCATTGGAGGTTTAAACCATTTCAAAACTTAATGCTATGTGATGCTTAGTTTGTATGCTACTTTTCTCTAAGAATTATCTTGAAGTCAATCTGTTAAGAATCTGACAAGTATTTTACAATTAATTATGGGTCTTTGATGACGATTATGTAGGTGGATACGGGTCTTATTTACTGGGATTGAACAAGAAAACATGGGAGTTGTCAGGGGGAGCAAATTCACCAGGAACTTATAAAGAACCTGGTGTGGGCTGGATGATGGGCTACTCGTTCTTGGTGTGCTTTATCGGTCTTTTTGTATTGATTCCACTCCGGAAGGTACATTAAGCTTAGAAGATCTTCGCTCTTTGCATGTCTGATTACATGCTCATGATTTCTGTTAATTTATCTTCAATTTGTAGCAACTATTTTAGGGCTGAGCAAGAAAAAGAGAAGAACATATATGTTAATATTCTGTTTTAAGCATAACAATAAGTGGAATTTTAATTGGATAATCTACTGAGATCAAGTAGATACTTTTTTAAGCACTATTAATCAACTTTGAATATACTGCTAACTGCATAATCTCAGAATGAACGGTATTTCAAGAGTGCTTAATGGAGTTTCATTTGGTTTTCCTCAGGTTTTGATTGTTGACTATAAGTTGATATTTCCAAGTGGGATGGCAACCGCGGTTCTTATCAATGGATTTCATAGTCAGGGAGACGATATGGCAAAGTACTTTAATCAAACTTTTTGACACCCTATTTAGCACCAAGGCATAATAATGTTGAAACTCATAAGTGTTCTTTGAATTTCTCTACTGTTTCCAGGAAGCAAGTGAAGGGGTTTGCAAAGTACTTTTCAGCAAGTTTTCTGTGGGGATTTTTTCAGTGGTTCTTTACAGGAAAGGAAGAAGAATGTGGATTTGTTCAGTTTCCCACCTTTGGATTGAAAGCATGGAAGAACACGTACGCCTGTATTTCTTTTCATTACTGCTTGGAAGAACTTTTATTGCCACCGATACCATTCTTGATTCTGATCGATGAGTTCTGAATTTGGTTGTAGGTTCTACTTTGACTTTAGCATGACTTATGTGGGGACTGGGATGATTTGCCCTCACATTGTCAACTTGTCGTTGCTGTTTGGAGCTGTGGTCTCGTGGGGGATAATGTGGCCCCTAATCGAAAAGAACAAGGGAGATTGGTTTCCTACTGGTATGCCCGAAAGCAGCATGAAAAGTCTTAATGGCTACAAGGTGATGCTGGTTCAATTTCTTGTATATTCACCCTCTACTTAACACATTTGATTACTATTTTAGTGACTCTTTTTTGGGTTGGCAGGCCTTTATTTCTATTGCTCTAATCCTAGGTGATGGGCTATACAATTTCGTCAAGATACTATATATCACATCAATGAGTGTACATGGAAGAATCAAGACCAAAAACCTTAATCCAGGTTATTAGGACAGCCTAGGCTCGTTATGTTTGTGTTTTTGTTTGTCTGCTTAGTTACCTGAATGGCTGAATATATCTTGTTTTTGTTACAGTAGCTATTGAGAAGAAGGTTAATGAAGAGGAGCTAAAACAAAACGAGGTTTTCCTCAGAGAAACCATACCCATGTCTATTGGAGCACTTGGATATATTGTCTTTGCGATTGTCGCTGTAATCGCGATACCTCACATGTTTCCCGAGGTCAAATGGTACTATGTGATTATTGCCTACATTTTTGCTCCTTCTTTGGCCTTCTGTAACGCTTATGGAGCTGGGCTGACTGACTTCAACATGGCGTATAATTATGGGAAAATCGGGCTTTTCATGATGGCAGCGTTGGCGGGAAAAGAGCAAGGAGTGGTGGCTGGAATGGCTGGTTGTGGGCTGGTGAAATCTGTTGTTTCGGTTTCTTGCATACTGATGCATGACCTGAAAACGGGCCAGCTCACTTTGACTTCTCCTAGAACTATGCTTCTTAGTCAGGCCATCGGCACTGCCATTGGCTGCATTGTGTCACCTTTGAGCTTTTTTCTCTTCTATAAGGCGTTTGATATCGGAAATCCCGATGGAGAATACAAGGCACCTTATGCGGTAATTTACCGAAACTTGGCGATTCTTGGGGTCCAAGGGTTTTCTGCTTTACCTAAGCATTGTTTAGAATTGTGTTACGGTTTCTTTGCCTTTGCTGTGGCGATCAACATGATCAAAGATATGTTGCCAAAAAAGCTAGGAAAGTGGATGCCATTGCCGATATGCATGGCTGTTCCTTTTCTGGTTGGTGGGTATTTTGCTATTGATATGTGCATCGGGAGTTTGGTTGTGTTTGTTTGGCAAAAGGTTAACGCTAAGAAGGCTGAATCTATGGTTCCTGCGGTGGCTTCAGGTTTGATCTGTGGTGAAGGTATGTGGACACTACCGGCCTCGGTTCTTGCTTTAGCCAAAATAAACCCCCCGATTTGTATGAAGTTCTTAAGGTCTTAAATTACAACTAAATTTTGTGATTAGTTTTGGAAAGATGCAATAATACAATCTACCATAGTCCATAGTTGTTGTGTCAAGAAGAGCTTCGGTTGCTCTCCATAATAGTTAGTTGATATCGTTAGTCCATGATTCAAGTGTAATCTATCATCATATCAATTATTTCAAATACGTTGTGCACATTTTATTCATTGTTCATCCTTCATACATGAAGTTAAGAGGTCACACAGAGATATAGAAGAGGGGAACATATTTTTGGTGAACTTTATTCTATAGTGATTGAATCATATACAAGAATCTTGCAAGAAAGGCTTTGTCAAATTCTAACAAGTCATTTAAGAGTTAACAGAAAAAAAAAATATCATTTGCAATACAAAGAAAACTCTATTCAGTTATTATGCCAGCCAGAACATCAGTCTTACCCCGAGCAAATATTGTGTAAACTAGCTGAATAGCGTCAAGCCACGTGTCCAAGTATTCCCATGAATCTGCAATCTGAGAAAAGAAAGCAGAACATACAACTAAACATGTATGCTTGTTAGACACTTAGACTACAACCAAAAGCAAACTACAAAAGTTTTCATTTAGCCTTCCTTCCAACAGAACATGAAAATATACAGAGTAGTAGGTATATATTTACATAATTGGCAAGAAGCACGTAAGATAAAGGTTAAAAGGGTAAATCTTTAAGATTGATATTTTTTTTGGTGATAAACCACCATAAATCCTAGGTTGCAGTCAACTCAAGAGCTATCAGAAATTGCCAAACACAAAAATCCAGGAATTAAACGATGAAGCCAATTGAAGACTGAATGAATATGATAATACTAAATTAGTGGGTAGTTTCAATCACAATTAGCAAGAGAGGAGCTGGGAAGTACCAAGAATATTGGTCCATGGATCGTATCAATGAAGATGGAAGGACCAGGTGGTAAAGTCAGATCTGAGCATGTTGTTACCGAGACAACATCTGGAATATCAACTCTGATTCTAACGTTACTCGTTTTATCTCCAGATATGGCGGAAAAACCCATTGCCATGTCTTTCTGCTCATCATCGTGGATCTACCATAAATGAAGGCTAAATCATTATATGATGTGTGATTACATTTAACATCATCAGTAACATGAATTTGCCAAAAAGAATCGCGATAGTTCCACCCTCCCTCCTCATTTAAAAAAAAGATAATGTTTCTCACAATAAGGCCTGTAGTGTAACTTGTGCGTACATGCATATAGAGACATGACAGTGTGCACTATCCACTTATTCAAGATTATGTGATGATCAGAATCATACCTGTACAAGTACTTCATGATTCAAAACAAACTGAAAACGTTTCCAGTCGCTATGTGGGGCAGCTGGATTTCCCACTGGTGGGGTTGTAAGATATCCAACCTTTATAAAGGGTAAAGGAAGCTGCAAAGCAAAGTAGCCAACAGAAATAAGAAAAGTTATGTACTGACCATGGACCGCACAGGCTTCAAGGCACTGGTGTAAAGTTAAGTAAACTGGAACAGAAACTATAGATCGTAAAAATTATGTACTGACCATGGATTGCACAAGCTTCAAGGCACTGGAGTAAACCTGTAATTAAAAAAACCTCCAGATTACATTAAAATCATGCACAGATATGTACAGATACCGAGATACGTCCTCCAAGAAAAACAGTGGAAGATTAGTTTAACAAATATTTTCTCCTCATAATAGTTTTTCACAACTGTTTCTATTTATTTACCATCCATATATACTTCAATACTTGAACTAATTACCACTTTCTACTAGTAAAAGTTTCTCAAGCAAAACAACGTATTTAAACCATGACAGGGGAAGCTTCAGATTATTTTGAAACTTCAGATGTACCAATAGAGGAATAAAAGTTACTAACTGAGTAATTTGGTTTCAAAGAATGAGCAGCAGCAATATAGATAGCACATTGACTGTATAATTCACTGGAGGAAATCTCGTGCCCAATAACTGGTACTCCAGTTCTTGCCGTGTCTTCTGCTAATCCATACTGCAAAAGCAGGAGTAATGATGAGCAGATTTCTGATTTGCCAAAAAGCATACAACATTGTCATATCCACATAACCGAACAAGATACTGTGAACTGACCAGAACAGTGCCGAGGTTATAAATTGCTCTATGGAAATCAAATTGCAACTGTATTGCTGCACGAAACTTCATACAAAAAAATGTCACTACAAGACCATGCATGATGACAGATTATATGATACAGAAGAACTTCTTTTTGCCCAAATGATGTTATTTGCAGTACCTTACTGATTGCATTTCTTACTATCGCCTGTTTTTCTCGTGCAGGAACAATTGCACTCAATTCCTGCAATACCCATTCTTGATGTTAATCAATATACACACTGAAGTCAGAAAAAAGTTAGGAACTATATGAGAAACTTTTAAATCAGGAAACATATTATATTTTCAGACAAGTATTTGCAGGTAGAAGCACCTGTAAAGCAAGTCCCCAGTTGTTGAGAGCCTGAAAATGTTGCATCATAAAGTCATGACTAAGGAGGAGAAATTGTGCTATATATTTGCAAATAAATAAGACGGAACGTATCAATGTACTACAAAATGATAAGGAAGTGACTAAATACACAAAGCAATGATAAGAGGCTAAACATTTTTTTCATGGTTACCTGGGGACTGTTCCAATTTAGTTGGATGGCTTTTTCATACTTCTTTGTTGCCTGCAAGATCAAGAGAAGAAAAGACGCATTGCTTCCACTTTCAACTTTGCATCTATTTTCTATGGTGAAAGTACAACTTTGGAACCTATAGCATGAAGAAATTGTGGTTTGGAGGCCTAACCTGCTTCCATAGTTCTTCAGCTTCCTTTGTACGGCCATGCAATTTCGCTCTGTCAGATATGGCAATAGCCCAGTTATAATAAGCCTGCAATTGGACAGCAAGTAAATACTGGTATATAATAAGAGGCAGAGTGCAATCATAATCACATCAGTTCATCAACAAGGGCTGTCCTGGAGAATGTGAGAGAAAAAAAAAAACATATTCAAAATATGGTGAACTTTCCGTAATGAAGCATGATTTGCCAATCAAATATCTATTAATACAACACACCTATCCTTGCTATAATTTTCAAGGACCAGAATACTTGAAACCCATGACTTTCTAGTGCCCATACACATTCAGATTCCATATACATATCATGCAGCATTAAGAAGAAAAAGCTCTATGGACACACGTAAAACATGTAGCTAAGTTTCCATGCCAGAGGTGTGATTGCATCAAGTTAAATTTAATACTAAGGATAGAGATACATACATCATGAAGTGCAGGGTTCAAACGGGTAGCCTCATCATACTTTTTGCAAGCCTCTTCAAGTAAAGAATCTTTGGATGCTAAATTAGTATCTGAATTAACATTATCTGCACTTTCCTGTAGATGGAACCAAAAGATATGAGGTTTTGTAACAAGATAGTTTCAATGGCTGAAATATATGCCACCATATGTGACGTAAGGAATCAGTTGGTTTTTCTATATGTTTTTAGTTTCTTTTTCAGCATAGCCTCCAAGAATGGGTTGTAGACAATAACTTCTTTTGCCAAGTTTAACAAGAATCTCAATAGAATCACCTGATGAACATTACAGTGCACTCGTAATTAGTGCAAATGCGGTGCAGTTAGACTGGCTATTTGCAAACAACAATATATGTATTATCCAGCTGCACAAGTACACAGAAACAGACCTGAAGAACCAGTGCCCAATTATAAAGCGCATCATAATCATCTGGATTTCTCTCCATTGCACTAGCATACCTGAAATAAATAGAAGTTGTTGGTAATTATACAAACCTAAGGGATCAAACACTAAAAGAGCCCAAATGACTCTTTAAATGAGAAACACACACATGCACAAAAAGAGAAGTGTTGTAGAAATAACAGAAATGGAAATAACATCCTTTAGAGATTTGATTCTCTCAAACCATGTTCAACCAAATATCTATTGTAGGTATAATGTACACTACAGATTTAGATTTCAATTCAAGCTTCTTTGAGCCGAATATGATCACATGGCAAACTGCAAAGACTTGTTTATGTACTCTAACTAGTAAAATAAAAAGGTATACAAATTGAAACGTTTGTTGACCTACGATATAAGAAGATGGAGAACTAAATGCTCGTTGTAAGATTGAATGCAGTTACCAGCTTATTAGCTGCTAAGGACTAAAGTAAAAATAACACATCTATACCTCTTTGCAGCAAACTTAAGCATTCGTTGCCTTGACTGTCCTTCTTCATCAGATGCCCCGATACTGTTGATCAAGGCCATGGCAACACTGCTTTGTTCTTTATGTTGTTTGCTTTCTTGACTGAAGCAGGTTAAGTGCAGAAAAAAGGAAGATAGTTTATCAATCTGAATTCTTGCTCAAAATAAATACATCCACCAATGCAAGAGGCAGAGAAGGCAAGCCTTTCCCAAAAATAGAGCATAACATGTTGATTTAAAAATTAAAGATAGTTGACAGAAAGCTGTTATTTCCGGCAGAGAGAAGCCTCAATAAGTTTGATCCACAGTAACAAAATGGCAAGATGATTTTAAACTTGAAAAAGTCACTACTGAAGATGATGCATTATATTTCTTTACTGCATAAGCACAGCATTGTAGCATTAAATCTAAAGATCTTAGGGTGCGTTTGGTTGTGGAAATTTTTCTAGTTTTCCAAGAAAAATGAAAATCTAGAAAACATGTTTGTTTCATTCAGTTTTCAAAAGTTTTTTCCTATAAAATGATTTCTTTTTGTTTTCTAACTTCTATGTAAATTAGAAAACTTATTTTACCAGTTTTCCAAAATTTTCTAAATGCATCTTCTTCTAATTTTCTAAAATGGAAAAATGAAAAATCCAACATTTCAACCAAACGCGATTTCTAAAATATTCATAGAAGATTGAAAATGAAAACTCAACTCCATTTTGTGAAAACGTTTTCCAAGAAAATGAAAACAGTTTTCCACATCCAAACTCACCCTTAAGGCTACACACAGCCATATTTCCCAACCCTCCCAATCCTCTCACTTTTTAATGCCACATCAGC
>LUCG01262586.1:0-10940 GCA_001633085.1 Carthamus tinctorius | reverse complement strand
GTTAATCGAGTTTTTGTTTGATGATTTATGATAATTTATGTTTTTGTTGGTTTAATTTCAAACTTGTATGACCCATCAACCCGTTTATGGTCCGCCAACCCGTGACACGACCCGTCACGGGTAGGGTCAAAGATCTCGACACAATTAGCTAAAAGGGTCGTGTCATGGGTTGAGGTTTCTGACCCGCCAACCCAAACACGACACAATTGTCACCCCTAGCCTCTACTGCCCTCGGGTGAGGGCGGGTTTCGGACAAACATCGGTACATGGTGTTCAACCGGATGGGNCTCTCTCTCTCTCTCTCTCTTACATATTATATTTTAAAAAAATGTAGGTTAGTTTAGGGTAAGTGGTATTCCACTTTAAGGTAAGGAGGGTATGAGAGAGAAAAAACTGATATGGCGCAAATGTGACATCAGCGTTCAGAGGGTTCAACCCTTAACGTTACCGATGACCTTATATAATTCTTTTTAACTATTATTATTACAAATATCATAATAATAAACATTTTCGAATAAAATAAGTCATATTTCTGATTATTATTAATATTTTCATAAGATATGATTATTCATCAAACATTTGTGTTTATTTAAATAAACATTATTTTCTATTTATGTTTAATAGTAAATTAGTTTATTTAAAGTAATTTCTTTTTTACTCAATCACGTTTTAAAACATTTGTAGTTACTAAAATTAGTCGCAATATAAAAAGATGGAAATATTAAAGAAAATGTCATATGTTTTATGTTATATGACAAGAGTAAGTTTCAGTTTTGCTCCTTGATGTTTGCCAAATTTAACAAAATTTGTGCCTAATCTCTATTTATTTCATATATGTCCTCTCTAACAGTTTGTTATGCCTAGTGGTTTTTGTATCTCCGATTAACGTTGTTAATTCGTTGCTCATAACTTCATTTGCTTCAAAGCAGTTTCGGTCATTTTATGTCTCTTTTTTTTCCTTTGTATAACATAAAATATATTAACCCCTCCTGACGCAATGTATGTTTGTAGAAGAATCGACAAATGTTTATACACATACATTTTCTATTTTGTTATTAAACGGTGTAATAATATTATAAAACTTATAATTATATTACAAAAGGAAAAATCATATATAATATTGTAATACTATATAGTATAGAATTTGTGATCGAACATTCAAACTAAAACTTGGGATGATCTCATAACTTTGTTTTAACTATATAAATCTATAACATGTATAAACCCATGAAATTATTAATAATGTAATCAGTAATCTCTAAATACGTAAAATCTAAAGTTAAAAACTTAAAAACCCAGGAAAAAAAGTAAAATTGGTAAATTGTAGAAACAAATGCACCTTACTTTTATCTTAGGTAAGTTTTGATGCTTGGAATATTACTAGCAATTAATTAATTAAATTTGCAGAGTAAGGAAGTAATAATAAAAAATTTAACTAATTAATAAAAGTTAAAATATATATATAAAAGTGTTAAGTGGGGCAAGAATAAATTAAATAGACACTGAGGGACCAACGGTAACATAAAGTTTGGAAGTATTTTCGAGGGGTATTTCTGTCAACACAGTGCCCAAATTGTTAACGGATCACTACTTAAACCATTCAGATTCAACTTTCACTTATGCAACTTCTTCATTCATCTCTCTCCAATCAGCTTTTGCTTTTTAGGGCTTTCACTCACCATTCTTGACCCTTTTAAGCTTTTTTCTCTTTTTATCTCATTGGTCTTTGATTCTCTTTTTCACACACACACACACACACACACACACACACACACTGAGAGAAAGAATCCAATCAATCCATTTTGTTCATTCATCTATTCACATGTGAATCAAGAAAGAAAATCTTGAACCCATTTCTTGTTTGTTGAGATTCCATCAAAACCCCATTACAGAACAAGAAGGAATCTTGAACCCATTTTGTTTTTGTTTGATTCCATCAAAACCCCATTGCAGAAAAGAAAGAATCTTGAATCCCTTTTACACAATCCAAATCACAAGATTGAATCTTGTTTCATTTTGAAAGCAAGAATCTTGAACCCGCTTCCAATTTGTGTTGGTTTTTAGTGTAAAGATCCAAAATCATTTCTGGGTTGTTTTTAGCTTTTGGTATCTTTGAAGGGTTTGTTTTCTTTTTTTTTGTAATTGTGTTTGAAAGCTATGGCTGAAGCTCCAAAAGCAGAAGATATAACTCATCTTCCAACAGACCAACTTCAGGGCTTGGAGTATTGTATTGACTCCAATCCATCATGGGGTATGTAAATTTCTTCATTTTCCTTTCAAATTTATATGCCATTTGAGCTTAAATTAATGGTTTTCTTTGTGTTTTTTGAAAAAAAAATAAACAAACAGGGGAAGCTATAGCTTTAGGGTTTCAACATTACATCTTGTCTTTGGGGACTGCTGTCATGATTCCTACTTTTCTTGTTCCTTTGATGGGTGGTACTTCTGTGAGTCTTTTTCCTCCATCACATGAATCAAATATTTGTATTATATGTATTGTAAGTGTGCTTTACAACATATATATGTATAGACTCAGGTTTAGGGGAAACCCACAAAAAATATTATTTGTCATGTATGGTATGCACAACTAATTTCTCCGGTATGCACATGTGAATAGAACCAGAAAACCTCTTCGGGTACTTGTATGCACATGTGCATAAAAACGAGGAAACATCTTCATTTCATACTTGTATGCACATGTGCATAGGAATCAGGAACCATTACTTGTATGCACACGGGCATTACCATGTAGATGATGGTTACTAGGGTGGTTACCAGGGTGTTCCTAGGTGTTTCATTTTTTTGTTTTTTTGGGGTTTTCCTCCGAACCTTGCTCTACATGTATATGTATGTGTGTGTGTGTGTGTGTATATATATATATATTAGTTCTTTTATGTGGATTTTTGGTTGAAATTTGCAGGGTGATAAGATTAGGGTGGTGCAAACATTGCTTTTTGTTCAAGGGATTAATACATTCTTGCAAACACTCTTCGGAACCCGATTACCCGCTGTGGTTGGGGGATCTTGGGCTTTCATGGTTCCTATAATCTCGATCATCCATGACCCTTCTCTCGCGTCCATCGTGGACTCTCATATGGTAATCTAAACTTACCGATGATTCTTTATTTTTACTTTTTGTTGTAAGATAGGTTTTGATGCTTGTTGTCATGGTTTAAAAAAGGAAATAACCTTCCTTTTGGAAATGCCAAATTTTAGTGATTTTATGAGTAGTGTCCTCATCTATTGAGAGGGTCATTTCAAATGCCCCACCTACTGAAAACCATCACTTTCCTATGTGCAATGCCAAAAAAATTGGTCATTGATTGAGAGTCATTACAAGTGTCCCACCTATTAAAAACCATCACTTTCCTATTAGCAATGTAAAAGTTGTGAGCAATAAGAACAATAGACCCCACCTCATGGGGGTGGACCTACAAGTTTTTAAGACTTGGTTTGGTTTTAGATTCTTCTTTTTTGTAAACATGGGTGATCGGGTCAGCTTTCACTTTGACCTAAAGATAACAGTCAAGAAAATCTTCAGTGGCTCTGAGGAAACATGGTTTGGTTTTTGATTCTTCTTTTCGTAAATGTGGGTGTTCGGGCTGGCTTCCACTTTGACTAATCACACGCGGTCGTAAAGATAACAACCAAGAAAATCCTCATGGGCCTCAGGAGACTTGGTTTGGTTTTAGATTCTTCTTTTCGAAAATGTGGATGTTCAGGTCAACTTCCACTTTGATTAATCCCATGAGGTCCTAAAGATAACATCCCAAAAAATCCTCAGTGGCCGTATGGGAGGGAAACCCCAAACTGGGTCCCACACAACCTGCGATTTGGAGAGACTATTTCCATAAAAACCCCTAGAAGCACCAACACCAACATTCATATGTGAATCCAAAATGAAAATGTAACCAATAGAAGTGAATAAGCCACAATCTTTGATGATGGGTTCTTTGGACTTGCAGAGATTTCTTGCAACAATGCGAGCGATACAAGGTGCGCTTATAGTAGCATCGAGCGTGCAGATTATCTTGGGGTATAGTCAACTTTGGGCTATTTGTTCAAGGTGCATCTTCTATTTCATAAACCAAAAGATAAAATCTGAATGTTTTTGTAGTCAACTTTTAACAAGTTTTCATTCATTTCAGATTCTTTAGCCCCGTTGGTATGGTTCCGGTAATTGCATTGGCCGGTTTTGGTCTTTTTGACAGAGGATTTCCTGTGGTATGCATACTTTACTAGGCTTGGTTTGACTTTGAAGGTCAAATAGATTCGTTTTCAACTTCGAGAACGATCCAAATCGTTTATCTCTTTTAGAAAATAGCGGTAACTCAATTGAAAGGGGGTAATGACTTCATAATATAGAAAAAATTCAGCTCAATTTGGTTCAAAAACCTTGATAGTTTAACCTTTCAAAGAAGAATAGTTTGACCTCAAAAGTCAACATGTGCTTGATTCAACTTGGAAAATGATAAACTCGATTTTGATCTGAAGAATGTATGATGTTTTTACACTTCTAGGAAAAATCTTGATGACCCTTTTCAACTTTGTTTAAAAAGCCTTCGATTTTGAATTTTTGTGGGAAAATGTTTGACCTCAAAAGTCAAAACCTTTTCTTTTCTTGAGTACAAGCTTAAATCTTTGCTCTAAATCGTTCGTAGGTTGGACGATGCGTGGAATTTGGCATACCGATGTTAATCCTTTTCGTCACATTATCTCAGGTATTGCCAGCTTCGGGTTAAGTCGATTAAACTAGATGTATTTTCATGAATGAAAAGATGATCTTTTTTCTGTTTCTTGATTTTCTGGCGGGAAACAGTACCTGAAACAGTTTCAGGCGAAGCAACTGCCGATATTGGAGCGGTTTGCGCTTCTTTTGACGATCGCGTTGATCTGGGCATACGCACATCTGTTGACCGTGAGTGGTGCGTATAAGCATCATCCGGAACAGACCCAAATGCACTGCAGAACTGATAAAGCTGATCTCATATCTTCTGCACCATGGTTGGTAGTTTGAGTAGTCGTTTATTCACATGTGAATGGTTATTGATGAAATGAATTTCTGATCAAGTTTCTTGATGCAGGATAAAGATCCCATATCCACTTCAATGGGGTGCGCCAACGTTTGAGATGGGGCATGCTTTCGGGATGATGGCTGCTGTTCTAGTCTCGCTCGTTGAGGTGTGAACGATAATCTTGTGAATATGTCATTCACAAAAAAGAAATCTTTAAGGGTTTATTCATTATGAATACAATCAGATGTTCAAGATTTATGCTTGCTAATCTTGATGAATGATCCATTCGTTTTTTCATTTGTGGGTCCCGTTCCCGATTGAGGACAAACGGGACCCACAAAATGAATTATTGACTCACCCACAACAAAACAAGATCTTAAAGATTTATGCTTGCTAATCTTTATGTAACCTTCGCTTTCTGTTTGTGGGTCCCGTTTGAGGAGAAACGTAGACGGGACCCACAAAATGACGAACCACAATGTGAGATATTAAATTCTTTTTCATCTTACGACAGTCGACAGGTGCATATAAGGCGGCAGCCCGTCTAGCGAGCGCCACACCGCCTCCTGCGCATGTTCTCAGCCGTGGCATCGGGTGGCAGGGCATCGGGATTCTCTTGAGCGGCCTTTTTGGAACAGCGACTGGCTCAACGGTCTCCGTGTAAGTATTTCCGACATCCAATAAATGTTATTCTCGCTCTTTAACGTTGTTGAAACAAAAAAGACGCTAACTTATTGTCAACATAAATCTCCATGCAACAGAGAAAACGTCGGCCTTTTGGGAAGCACTCGTGTCGGTAGCCGAAGAGTGATTCAAATCTCGGCCGGTTTCATGATCTTCTTCTCAATTTTAGGTAAGTTTAACGCATACCAGACTGAAAGATGAAGCCCGTCTTTGATCCAATTTGCGTTTTCTTGACTTAATTTTTGGATTTTGTAGGGAAGTTTGGAGCTTTATTTGCATCGATACCTTTCCCGATTTTTGCGGCAGTGTACTGCGTGCTATTTGGTCTCGTCGGTGAGCATTTGTTCTGTTGCTTAAACCCTAAACCCTGAACCCTGAATGCGGTGAAATAATGGTCGTTGTTTTGTTGCCAGCTTCCGTGGGGTTGTCGTTTTTGCAGTTTACGAATATGAACTCGATGAGAAACTTGTTCATAGTGGGCGTGTCGTTCTTCCTCGGCTTGTCGATTCCGGAGTACTTTAGGGAGTACACAGCCGGTGCCCTTCATGGTCCATCGCATACGAAAGCCGAATGGGTAAATTGGTCTTTTCACATTCTTTTCACATATGATGAGGGGAAATTTGGTCCTATCACATTCTTTTCGAATATGATGATGGACAATTTGGTCTTGTCACATACGATTAGGGGCAAATTGGTCTTTTCACATGTGATTAGGGGCAATTTGGTCTTTTCACATTCAAAGATTACGGGTAATTTGGTCTTTTTCACATGATGTTTTTGTGTATTGCAGTTCAATGATTTCCTCAACACCATCTTCTTCTCGTCACCGACTGTGGCGTTGATGGTGTCGGTGTTCCTTGACAACACGCTCGAGTTCAAAGACAGTGCGAAGGACCGTGGGATGCCGTGGTGGGCAAAGTTTAGAACGTTCAAAGGCGATAGTCGAAACGAGGAGTTTTACACCCTCCCGTTCAATCTTAACCGGTTTTTCCCACCGTCATGAGGTTTTTCAACAGGGCCGGGAAGTCTTATGGTCGTGGGCAGGGGCAAGGGTAGTTTGGTCATTTTGCATGATTGAGATTGTGCTAATCACAATCCTTGTGGTTGTAGGTTGGGATGGGAGGGAGTTTATGATGTGTTGTTTTTTCATGAGAGCATGATTAGCTTTGTTGTTGTTCTAAATTTCATTAATTTCATGTAAATTTTGTCTAAGTTATTCAAATTAATTTAGAGTTCTCCATTTGTTAATTTTGTTTGATTTCTAAGCTAATACTATCATTCCGGCTCGGCTAAAGCTAACTGATTTTGGCTTTGGCTGCTATTAAATGATTCTGTTGGCTTGGCTGATTTAACGCTATTAACTTATTCAGCTAGTTATACAAAGAGTTTGTGTTTGTGGCTTAATGTAATCAAGCCTATTTCTTATTTGCAATTCCATGACTACTTGATTCATTCACCTAAAAGCTTTTTACCTAGGGATCTTTTACTAAACTTACCCAGATAACACTTATCCAGTAAGCGCTTACCGGGTTTAAGACGCTTACCAACAATCCAATTTTGATGGCTAAAAATGGTGATGTCCTTACAAATAAGCACTTACCAGGTAAGCATCTGGAAAAATGCACCTTAATGAGGTTCCTCGAAAGCGGTTTAGAAGTTAAAACCATAGTGGAGAACCGAGAGGTATATGGAGGATGGAAGCATAAAAAGAAATTCATTGATCCTTTAGTTTAACCAAACAGCATCGACACAAATGCTCATTCCCATTCCAAATCTCTTTCATTTGCATTCTCATTTTCATTTTCGTTCGCATTCCTTAAAATGAACCAATAAAAGACCGTTCTAACAAATATTTTCAAGCTATTCGATCTTGCTTCGGTCCATGTCAAAAAGATCGAGCTACGAAATCAAGTTTCCAACCCGACCCGGCCCAGCCCGTTTAGAACCTTATTGTCTAATTTCTCGAACATAAACAAAGAAAGAAAGTTTCTACATGTATACCAGCTCGGAAACCAACTGTGCTACTCCTTGAGAGACAACAGAAGAAAAGGTTCATCTCCATTGTCATAGATTCTCAATGCAATTCAACGGGAAACGGTGATCTTAAAAACCCTAGAAAGAATTATTCAGGATTACTGGAACTTGCACATGCATTCCGGGCATCTCGGCTGTCTATAAATGCTTCGACCCGAACCCCTCAATCGTACGGTCTGAGATTCAGTTATCATCTTCGTTACTCTCACTTCAAAATCCGACCATCTTATGGTTTGGTTCGTTGACAAGATCTCCGCCAGCCTCTTCTTGCTAGGTCTCAAGGTCGGAGAATGGCCGCCACCGAAGTACGTTCGGAAACCGGAGACCAACGACGATAACTGGCTGCCGGAATCCGTTATGGCAAACACATCGGCAGTTGCACAGGCGATGAAGTCCAATGCCGCTAGCTGAAAACACAAATCAAATTCTTCGCATAAGTTGTCGGGTTATTTATAAAATAACCTTCTGATAGATTTTGAGCCATTCGGTATTAAAAGAGGCATTCTTTTGTTACGCAAACAACGTTCTTAATCTGTCATAAGGTCATGCATTTAAAAAACTAGACGAGTACCCGCACAATGCAGCTCGATACATCAATTTTAATGTTTCGTTTTACTTTTCTTCTTTGTTAATTTTATAATACGGTTTTGTGTGGTTTTGGAAAAGCAATGATGTTTTTTTAATAAATTTGATCAATTTAAGTTAGGTTTAATAATGACGTAATTTATTTTAGGTCTAATAATGTAATGTTTTTTACAAAATTAATATCAAGTATTCAGTTACAATTTAATGATTATCCTAATTATATTTTAAATTTTTTTATATTTAAAATGAGATATTTATCTTGTATATGATTATGTTTATCAGTTAGTTATAAATTCAAACACAACTTTAAAAAAGTTGTACTTATGCATCATTATTTACTTGTAATCTTGATGCTTTGTTTTAAGAGTTTTTCTTGAAATGCTTTATAATATTAGATACTTAATATTTAAAATGAGATATTTATGTTGTATATGATTATGTTTATTAGTTAGTTATAAATTCAAACATTAAGCTTTAAAAAGTTGTACATATGCATTATTTATTTGTAATCTTGAATTTTAAGTAATATGCATCACTAAACAGTACTTGATGCATAAAATTTTGTTTCTAAAAGTTTTTCTCTAATGCTTTATAATAGGATTAAAAAGGCAAGTAGATTATCGATCCTAATGGTCAAGTAAAGGTCTACCCCTCTCAGACCCTGCTTTCAAGTGGAATATACTGGGTTCGTTTAGTTTGGTCTACGGGTTTTTCTTAATATGATGAAAGAATTACGCAAGACTCGCGTAATCTATATTAAGACGAAAATAATCTACTAAAAAGACGGACGAAATGATCATCTACCTGAGAGGAGAAGTTCCTGAACGGTGCAAGTTCACTCGGGGTAAGGAGATCCTCTTTCGTGATCAAACGAGGATACAAATTAGTCAACGGGCTCATCCTTGACTCACCTCCATATATTTGGGATCCGGCAAGATAGATGTACGTATCGCTCGTAAAACCGAGAGCAGCAAGAACCAATGCGGCTTCTTCTGGCGTTAGCGGACATCTTCCTGAACTCCTTAGTTCTTCTGCAGAAACAGGCCTACAAAACCATAGAATTCATGATATCATAGAAGTTCAAATCGGAAGGAGAAATTACAAAACTACCCCCATGGTTTGCCCAATATGTCGAGGCATATCAATGTTGAATGTCAGGTATCCCTCCTACTAGTCCATGGATGTGTAAGCTTTGACCAAAAAAATATTTGTTTGACCACCGGATCTTAGGGTTGGTTCCGGTGAGAAGTTGAGGTTAAACGTGAGAAGTAGTTATCAACCGTTGGATGCACATTAGGATGGGGTGCACCGGATCAATACCCTTCTGAAGCGCAAATTCATGGGAGGGCATGAGATTAAAAGGGATCAAGGGTTCAGATCCACTTCTCACTGTTAACTCAACCTCTCACACGATCCTTCATCCTATATCTCATGGGATTATTTACCTAAATGACCTCCCGACAAGTGTTCTTTAGAAGTGGTATTCTCAAACTTGTCGGACATGCCATTGATTTTATAAAATAAAATAATAAAAAAACTTTTCAAAAGGTCATTTAACCAAAGGACCCATATCTGGTGTTATCTTTGCCTTTGCTATATAGGCAAACCTGGAGGGAAGTGACTAATTAGTTTTGGAGTACACACTTTGACTTTTTCAATCGTTGCATTAGCAACGGAAAATGGTCTTCCCGATAGGCTTGGAGTTCGGCTTTCTCGACTTCTCCACCACCAAAATTGCATAAAGAGTAAGCAACCATATCGACTTCGAACCTCAAGTGCAAAGCAAGATACTTGAGCGGCGTTCTATCCATATCATTCTCGTTTAACCCACCACCCGTGATGAAGTTTCCTAGTAATCGCTTATCTAATTTGTTCCTTGGGCCGTCGTAATTTCTTATCCTTCTAACCAACAACGAACCAATTTCTTGAATTTTGGGCACAAACTTTAAAGCATGAAAGTTACATTTGCATCTTAGCCTCTGTAACAAAATCATAAGATTTTATTATAAACAAAATGTACCATAAAGGCTAAGGTAGGGGAAAGTTCATATGAGAATAACAAAAAGATTGAAAAAGTGAAGACAATAAAATGCTCGTTTTGTCATCTCATCTGACGGTTGAGATCTATTCTCACCTTCTCAACCTTTTTGTCATCTCATTTGAAGCAAAATTTATATAATTAAGTAGGAAGATGAAAGTAGTGTCTAACTTGAAGTTCAGAAGGCAACGGGTCAAAGCCAAGCCGGTTTCCGTATCCAAGGAAGTGAACAACTCCGTTTTTTGATAATAGAGGAAGTATTTTCTCAATGTATTCGGCTGGTGTTGCCTCCTTGCTGATATCTGAATCAGTTATCTGAAAATCAATGGTAAAAACATTATATGTGTTGTTCTTCATTGACATGGAATTTGGATGTAGAGATATTCCCTAAATTCCCCAAGAAGAAGATGCACACTTTGACTTTTACGGTAAAAAAAATTACTTGCCAATAAAAATATATGTTAGGTTCCTTCAATTTTCTATATAAACTAACCAGCTTTTTTTATCCCTCCCACACACAAGAATGCCTACAAACTTGTCAGAAGGTCTTGGTCGTCAGGATATCATTTAAGCTATATATATAG
>LUCG01262566.1:0-14744 GCA_001633085.1 Carthamus tinctorius | reverse complement strand
GGCTTACCCGCTGAAACCCGCTTGGACCGCTGCGTATAGCCTAACAAGTGGCTGTATTTATCAAAAGCTTACCGGATACTCGTGTCGTAGTTTATTTATTTTATCGGACGAAAATGACAAAGATCGAGAATTTTATCTGGTAAGAGGCATAATGATGACCAAAAATCTTATATGGTTAACGAATAAAGGTGATTACCAACAATTCATTTTGATGGTTAAAAATGTTACCTAATAAAATAAATGAAGGTGGTGATTTTTGTTGATAAGCAACCCCTTAAACAACCTTAGAGACAAGATGTAGACATGGGAGACTCATGAAAGATGAAACTATAGTCATTTTTGGTTTAAAAATTCTCATAGTAATCGTAAATTGGCTTAGGTGTCGTTTGTTATTTAAGAGGTCTGAAGTTTAAAGTCTGATTTTACATTTAAAAAATAAGAGGTGGATGATACATCTCTTAAAATTTTAGAGGATGCTATAAGGTTTTAGACATTTTCTTAAAAATAAAACAAGCAGTTTTAAATCTGCAATTAAGAGGTTTTAAGATGTATTTTTTTTAAAAACAAACAACCCTTAGAAAACTTGTGAGCTTACTTTATCATACATTTTCTACCAGATATCATAGTCAAAAGTAGAAGATTTGCTTTCTAAGTCATATTTTACGTAGATTTGAAGCCAAATTTTGGAATTAATGGTATCTCACGAGGCTTCTAAATACAAGATTGGGTAGTTTGGTGATTAGCCTAGTCGAATTAACCAAACATAGTGTATCTCGTCCAATCTAGAGGTTGGGTCCAGGAGGTAAGGCATACACCAATCTTATCTCTATCGCAAATGGTAAAACGATTCTTTCTGTAAAGTCAACAACTTATGTTACATAAAGACATTAAATATTTGTCTTGGAACATATAAATAAAGACAAATGGTAGCGGAAATGGTGTTGATTCTTACAATTAATGGAAGGAATGGTTCATTTCTTCAAACAAATATACATAATGCTTACAAAAGACGTGTTTTCGACGACATTGATATCCTATTTGTTTCCCCAAGTTGGCTTGTCTTCGGAGTTGGTTACAAACCATATTGCCGTGTGGGTTTGTTCACATTGTCTTTTGGGGTCATTACTTCTTTTGGACCACTTTGTGTCTTTGTGCTGAGTTATTATTATCTTGCTATTTTTTGTCAATTTCTAGGGAAGAGTTCTTTTTGTTGCCATCCCTTCTTATAATTTGATCAACTCTTATTCATAGTCAAATATCGACCATTATGTTCTATTTTAAATTTTATTGTGCTTGGAATGTACCCCGGGGTTTATTTACTCGATTTTATCTCACTTCCACACCCTATCAATTTGATCTTCAAATTTCGTTTAGAACATTTGTCTACATATATTGTTGTTTTGTGCCTCATAAGTTCGTCCCTTTGTTGTTCACATAATAGTAAGTCAAATCCACTCACGATTGTCAAAGGCCAACAACAACTGCGTTTTTACCCTTTCACACACGGTCATTTCCCTCTAGGGATCCCACCGCACATTACCAATGTATTCAAAGCCGTTATCTTAAGCCATGCTTTTGACAAGTTTAATTCCTTTCACCTACCAAGTTGATTGAACGATTCTAACTTATTTCATATTTTCTATTCTCAAATTAGTACAAACCTCATAGAATATGTATTATACTATTGTTATCTTCAAACCCAACTCGGTTGGCAAATGGATGGAACAATTTTGCTTAAATTATCTCCAAACACATACATACACCACAATGTCAAATCACATTTTAGTCTTCATCTTTTATAGTTCTATTATCATATTTCTCTTGGTCATCTACTAGTTCTTCCAATTTAGATTTCCACGCAATCTCATTGTTGTTTACTAACTCTATCTCTTTATAATATGCTGAATGCATGTTTACTTCATGAATCACCACATTTGTATGATGTGGGAAACTTTAGTACCGAGAAGTCAAGAATACCTCTGTGTGTCAATGCTTAAAGCCAAGTATATATAAGGAACATTAGGTCGCAACTCCCAGACTCTTACAAGGTAAGTGCTTACTGTTAAGAGTTAACATCCCCATTTATTTCTTGTCTGGTAACATTCTTGGCCATTTGAAATGGAAGTTTGGTAAACGCCTTACACGTTAAGCATTGATCGGATAAGCGTCTTCTTTCTTATTTACTGCGCAAGATTCTCAGTTATTGTATCATTTTTACCAGATTCTCGATTTTTGTCATGTTCACAGTTCACATGGTAAAATAAATGATAACCAATAAATGTTTATAGTAAACAAAACCCAACTTACAACAAACATGACGATAAAAATACTTCATTATGACAAAAAAATTATTTATTTTAATCTATTTCTATGTTTTGAAAAATATTTATAATTTGGCACCGAAGCCTGGGCCACTGACAGTTGGAAACTACTAGTAGCCCGTGCTTCCGGCACTAAATAACGTAGCTAAAAACATGCAACCCCACTCCCTTTCCACGTATTTTCACTTTACCCCCTCCACCTATAACTTTCTTCACATTTGCACCTTGAAACTTCAGATATACTACGTCTTTTCCACTGCTCACAAAGTTGGTATCAATCTTTCCAACAATCAATCAATCTATGTTCCTTTGATCTCAGATCTGTGTATGAAAATGGTGAGGAGCGACTTTTGGATGTTGAAGACGGACGAGGTAACGGCGGAACTAATCGATGCCGATATCAGTGAGTTGAAGCTGGCGGTTGAGAGGCTGTTTGATCATGCCGTTAAGATCGGCGGCCTAGGGTTTGGTACTTCCTTTCTCGCTTGGGTTGCATCCTTCGCTGCTATGTGAGTTCTTCAAATTCCTTCTCATTATCGTCATAATTTCGCTAAATCAATCGTAGATTAAACTGAATTTTACTTGCCGTTGTTGTTTTCCGTCAAACCGATTCCAATTGGATCCGTCGATTGTGCAAATCGAGTTCTCCGATGACGAATTAGGTTGCTATTTGATCGATTAGGATCGTTTGAAATTGATTAATTACTGTTTTTTACATTATTATTATTGTAATGTGTCCATGCAAAACGGTGATCTCGAAGATAGGGATTTTGAATTTGGAAGGTGAGATTGTTGAATACTATGAGATATTGATCAAATTAGATGCTGTTAACAAAAGAGAACATTAGAAGAAAAAAAATGCCTTTATAACATGTGATATTGATCAAGTGAGATGCTGTAAACTAAAGGACAAATAGAAGAAACTTTTTTTCTCTGTGTCACTTTCTCTTCCATTTGTTGACAGTCATGGCTGAAATTGCAATTATAGTCTTCCTCGCGTGTTTTGCAATTATAGTCTTCCATTTGTTTTGCGAGTTATCTACTCCACCACCTGTTCCACTTTCACATGACTGCAAGAGAATATACTTATAAAGTAACCATGAGTAAGTAGTAGTAACTTAGAGAATATTGTGTGTTATTATATATGCACCAAATCAAACACTTCAATCAAATTGTAAGTTTGTTGGTGTATTTTTATATTGTTCCAAATTGAACCATTATTTCCTAATTTAATGCAATAATCAAAGACTAGGATAATAGATTAATCACTCAACTACTAAATACAACCATCAGCCTATTAAGTAAAAGTTAAGCAACTATATATAGGGATTACTAATTTACTATGTCTCTTTTAATTTAACAACCTTTTCTGCTTGGAGGATGCTAACAGAGTAACGGTAGCATGTGTCATTCAAAGCCGTTGTACCCTTGATTCGCACATGAATGCATGATTGTTGGCTTCTTTTGTCTCATAAACTTGAATATGTGTTATAATAAAGGGTCAATCCAAGATTGTAAGTATTCTGTTCAATTCCCACATGAAGAAAAACAATGTAGTGTCTATGATCGTAACAACGGGTTCATATGGTTGCCACTTAGGCGAATAGTTAAGATGAATGAGATGCAATCCCTATAGATCATAGTACTTGTGAGTCCATACTCAGTAATGACCATTTAACAGTTGAATAGAATTGAAAGGATATAGTTAGCTACTCAAGCCAAACTGGGCAAGCAAAATGTGCCTTACCTTTCTATCAACATTTGAAGAATTTCCCAAGACTCATGAGTATGCTGGTATGCATCTTGGAAGATGGTTGAGCATTGAGAATGTCTCTTGTTTAATTGTGATTCTAGTGTCTAGCTAGTATTATTGGACATTGATAAAACCTTGTTCCTTGCAGTTTGGTATCCAGACATCACAAAACAGTTATTCAGTGTTTGGTAAGACAAAGACGGGATAGAAAGGAGTGGTAAAATGACCAATTTACCCCTAATGAATTGCTTAGTGTTTTTTTAGCAAATAATCAATCTAAACGAAAATTTAGCAAATGATACTTAAAAATACCAAAACGTCTAACATAAATATTGATTATAAAACTCACATTCATATATAAAGACCCAAATATTTCTAATTTTATATATTTATTCACAAAATCAATAATACCTAAAATTACATTCATAAATATTTATCCTCTTTAAACTTTGTTTTTTTACTTCTCTCAAATTTCTATTCCTTATTTTACATATTTTTGATTAATTTATATAATTTATTAAATATTATAATAAAAAAATTTACAAAATATATTGTTATAAAGTTTTCGTTAATACGTCTTAAAATAAAACCAAAATATGAAGTTTATGGAATTTCCAATTTTCATATTATACTTTTTTCTATATTATGTTTTTATTAGTAATATTTAATAAATTACATAAATTAACCAAGATATAGAAAATATGTAAACAATGGAATTTCGAGAATAGTATAGTGAAAGTTTAAAGGAAATAAAAGACAATAAATAAAATTTAAAGAATGGATAAATGTAAAGATGGAGGCTTATTTGATGTTTTAGAAGGAAATTATGTTTTATTTTGAGGCATATTGGTAAAATTTTGGTTTGTTCTACCCTGTTCCATGTGGGTGGGGTGCAACATGCCTGTTCCGCTCTATTTCCGTCTTTTCTTCATAAAAGTCAAACATAGAACGATGATCCATGTTAAGCATATAAACCCACCTGAGAGCCTAGCAATCTGAACTGCTGTTACACATACTACATATACCATAATTCATATATCACACTTGTGCACTTAGTTATTCACAAATCATATAACTACACATACACACACACTCGCACACACAAAGGAGAGCTAATAAAGAGTTGGAACACATGATTCTCTGCTCAAGCTATTCTTATGCAAACATGGAGTATGATTATAATTTTTGCAATTGTCATGTATTTGGTGTATTGTTTAGTTGTTGTTGTTGTATTCATCATCATACATGGCTAGTCGCCCTTCTAAGATGCATGCACGCTAAATGCACGTCTGATCAGAAGTACAGAACTTCACTCGATAAAAGTTCTAAAGATTTTATTATATGTTGCAGTTATTTGTTGATATTGGACAGAACAAACTGGAGATCAAACATTCTGACCACACTTTTAGTACCTTATGTATTCTTTAGTCTTCCTTCATCCATATTCTTCTTCTTAAGGTTTGCACTCTGCTTTCAACCTCTTCATATTTCTTACCTTCCCTTCAAGTGCACTTTTATGCTTTACAAATTTATTTCGTTATCTGCAGGGGACAATTTGGGATGTGGGTCGCGGTCATTACAGTGGTACTAAGACTATTTCTCCCACGACACTTCCCGGGTATTAATTAACATATATCTATACATAGGTTATTCATAAGAGAAAATGGCACATAATCATTTTACTAGACCAAATTCATATCTTAGTCATTTCTTTCCCAAGTTTTAAACAAAAATCACTACTTTCGCAAGTAAAAATTCCTCAACTTGCGGAAGGGTCAAAAAGTAAGAAAAAAGAAGTTTCTGAACATGATCTGCAAGTATATAGACCAAATCTACAAATTTGTCTAAATACTTCTACAACATGCAACCATTTACTTGCGGATTTAGACAAGTTTACGGATTTGGTCCCTTTATTTGCTGACCATGTTCAAAAACTTTTTTAAAATAACTTTTTGATCCCTCCGCAAGTTGAAGAATGATTACTTGTGAAGATAGTGGACTTTTTGGAAATTTGCGGGAGAAATTACAAAAGAGGTGACATTGGTCGGGTAAAATGACTATTTTTGTTAGTTTCTTTATTCATAATTGATTATCTTGCAAGTGCTTTTTGGTTTAGTGATATTGCTAAATGCAAATATCCTGTAAGACTAGGATTCGGTCTTACATTCGGTATAATGCAGTCTATTGTTACTTGTTTTGTTGTAACATATTCTTAAAGCAGATTGGCATTATTCTCCAAAATTGCCTACTTTTAATTGAGTCATGTTACTTCCCTTATGTAGGTTCATCCTGAAACAAAAAGGAGATTGTCTCTTATGCATTAAGGACTTGATTAAAATTTACAAGCATGCCACATGGCACTGTAGAATAAAATAAATCACTCTTGAAAACTAGGACAAACCTAACCCATTTAAATATATAAACATCAAATTCATGCAATAATAAACTTATCCAACAATCACTCCCTAAAAGTGAAAGCTTTCAAACTTTAATTTATCTTTTCATCTTCCTGAGTTCTCCATGTGCAGTGCAACTTAAATTACCAGTACTCCCCTGGCCATCTCCAATCCAACCAGATACTTAAACACTAAAAAAAACCCAACTCTAACCAAACTTTAAAAAAAACACTATAAACACCTTTAATATTATATTAATAATAATAAACTTAATATAATATGTTATTTAATGTATTAAATTATTATTCTATATATATGTAATTAGAAAAGTTGAATAAAATATTGATATATTCTTTTTGAAGCCTGCGTTATTGACCTTCAAATATAGATGGTTACTTTATTGGCCTCTATTTTTTGTGTTTTAGTGTTGGATTGGAGATAAAAACATTATATTTTTTGTGTTTTTAGTGGTGGGTTAGCAGAGAAAATTCTGAGACGGCGTTTGGTTTGACGGAATTTGAAAGAAATTGAATTCCATTGTTATTGGTAATTTTTATAAAAACAAATTATAAAAAACTATAAAAATATTTAAAGTACTTTTTATTAATTGGTTGTTACAAAACAAATGTTTTTAACGTTTTCTTTTAAAACATGATTACAAGAAAATCATATGCAATCCTGTGAAATACCAACTACCCTCACAAGATTTCTAGATCCGTATGTTTGTGGGATTTTATTAAGATCCTGATATTCCAATTACTGACCTTCCTGTAAACCAAACACGAGATTGAAATGGAAACCAATTCCATATCCTGCAAACATCCCGGAGTGGTTTTCTGAAGAACTTGAGATCAATCATGCCATTATTTCCTACTTTATGGATCTTTTGTTTGACGTATACGATTTAGTGAAATATTTACATAGTTTTAATATGTGCAGATTGGCTCGAGATGCCTGGATCGATGATTCTTCTCATGGTAGTTGCTCCAAACCTATTTGCTCATGCAATTAGGGGCAGCTGGGTTGGTCTTGCAATATGTCTTTTAATAGGTTGTTACCTACTTCAACAACACATTCGGGCATCCGGTGGGTTCAGAAATTCTTTCGTTCAAAGCCATGGTATATCCAACACCATCGGTATTCTCTTGTTGTTGGTCTACCCGATGTGGACTCTTATCATTCATTTTCTTTAAATTTGGCATTTAAACTGAATTATGAACTAATAAATTTTTGATTGTGTAAACTGTAGATCAACTTTGTTTTTGTATGCTAAAGGACTTATTGTAGGTTAATTTTGTTTTTGGCTTGTTATAGTGTGTATAAAGACAAAGGTGGTAGTTCGAGGTTTACACAATATGTAAGAAATCTCTGACAATTTATTCATAATTTCTTCAAAATGGAAGAAAAAAAGATCACATTTAACTCTTAACATACTTTCTATTTTAAAGATTTAAACAATTACTAAATTTGTTATATATTCAATAACATAACAAAAGTCTCTTTTTTCCATTTATTTCATCAATTGGTTGATGGTGTTTGCGTTGAAATAACAAAAAACGGAGTTTTTGAAGAATGAAGAGATCTCTAAATTTGGAGGAATTTACATTATCTCTTCTAAATTTTCCCATTCTGGAAAAGCTATTATAGTTGCAACATACTTGATACAGAAATAAACAATACCTAATATTTAATAGCATCTTCAACAAATTCTTTACGTCACTGCACTTCCACTTGACACATATCGTAATGATAAACGGCTCATCTCGCCATGATCTTCTCTTGAATTTTCAAAACTTCTGTCGCTTCATCCCCACAAGGGCAGAACGATTTTATGAGAAAGTTGATTCGAGAGAGAATAAGAGGACAATTCAATACTAGGGAAGTCATGAAAGAGGATGAGTTCAAGGTTGGTGAGGAAAGAAAGAGTTTTGTTTAAGAGAAGGGCCTGAGATGGAAATTTAATAACTTATAGGATAGGGTTTTTGGCTAAGCCATAACATACCACTTTTATATGGCTTTTGGTTAAGCCATAACATAGCATTTTTATATAACTTATCGAATAAATCATATGAGTTATATAACCCATTAAGCCACTTTCGAACAACCTCTACTTTAAGAATAACTTTGTTTTTCCCTAAAATAAATTATATTTAATCGATTTTACAAAGTCTAAATAATTAATCTATATAAAATGTCATGACTTACATCTTTCAAAATGGAAAAACTTATGGCTTTTTCTGAACTTCTTACTAAAATTTTAAATTCTATGAAATTATACTTAGGCTATGTTTGGCAAACTAGCTGATAAGCTAGCTGTTGATTGATAAGTTGCTAGTAGCTGATAAGCTAGCTTATGAACAAATGATGTTTGACAAACACTAGCTTATGAGTATGTAAAATGACCAAATAGGGTATCTTTAAATTTAATAATTAATATTAATAAGGGTATAATTGGAAAAAGCTACAATAAGCTCCTCAAAAGCTACTCAAAGTAACGTTTCAAAAAGTTAACTTCTGGTACATATTTGAATGGACTAGCTTATAAGCTAGCTTATTTTTGCCAAACCTGACTTAACCTTTCATAAAAGCCCAGAATGTGAGGCCTGTTTATTTGGGTCAATAGGAGGCCCATGAACCAAGCTTCTAGCTGAATCAATGATGCCCTAAACCCTAACCCTAAGGAGCAAAAAGTGGAGTGTAGCTGCTTAAAAGGCACTTTCCCTCTTGGAGGTCTCTATCATTCGATCTCATCATCTCATCGGTTTCAGGTATTATTTTCATGATTTCAACCATTTTCATTATTACTTCAATCAATTATCTTCTCTGCCGCTTTCATCTTCATCTTCATCTTCATCTTCTTTCTCTTCTTCGTATTACGATTTGTTTTTTCTTTTCAAAGTAGAAATTATGTTTCTCGATGACGATTAATTCATGATGACGAGTCTGATTATCCATTCTTATATAAATCATGACGACAAATCGAGGCATTTGTCTGAGAGAAACTATATAATAAATCTTCTTACTATTTTGTTTTCATTTTCGTTTGTTTTTTATTTATTTATGATCGATGAAATGAGGATAATGATGATGAAATTTAATTTGACAATGTCTTCTGAAGCAAAAAATTATGCTAAGTGATTGAACAAAATCATTCTGAATCTCATTCATTGCTGTTTTTTTTGGATTTATTATTTTTTTTATAGTTGGGAAATTGACATAAATAGCTATTATTTGAGAATTGGGTTTGGATCATTACACCCCCCTCTACCCTATGATGTGACACTGTTTCAAACTTCTATGTAGTTTTAGCCATAAATAAGTTAACTTTTTATTTTAAAATTATATATTTTCAAACTTCTAGGCAGTTTTTGATTGGTGTTATAAGTATAGGGGGTATAGTTAACAACATCCTTGAGAATTTTCTTTTGATTTGATCGATTTGCAATTTTATTCCATATCAATTTTAGTTGACTTGGAGTAAGGATCGATTATGATTATGATTATGATTGAGTTTTTGAAAAAAGAAACAAAAAAAAAAGAAGGTGAAAAGTGGCAATGATGATGAACACAATCTCTCTCATATAAGACAAACTATGAGGGTTTACCTGTGATTATTTTTCAAGCACTTTTGAGCCACTCTCTATTTTTTATTTTTGTTGAATTTATTTTATGGTAGTTTTCTTTTTCAAAGATTAATTTTAACTGATTTCGTTTTTAAAGATAAAATTTGTTTGGTGAAATGGAATTGAATTCTTTTTCAATCGTGATAGAGTGACAAAATCCATGAATGGTGGATTTCGACTCCATTCCATTCCGTAGTAAACCAAACGCCTAAATGGAACACGATATGTAGGGAATAATGTTGATCCAGCAAAAAGGAAGATGCCTGTCTTTTTTTCTAGGGTTAAGTACATGGAAGTTTATCGTATCGAACTTGTCACGTTTTATCATTGTACGTACTCAACTTTAAAACTTACCGATTAATGTACCGAACTTGCTAAAATTGCAATTGTATGTATCCAATTTTATCAAAAACCTACCATTTAATGTATCCAATTGTATCCAACTTGTTATGAAGTACATACAATGGCAATTTTAGCAAGTTTGGTACATTAACCGGTAAGTTTCAAAGTTAAGTACATACAATGATAAAACGTGACAAGTTCGATACACTCCTATGTACTTAATCCTTTTTTTCTAAGGTAAGATCATCGTATGCCATACAGACGGAGAGAGTGAACTGTGAAATTCCCCCGAAGACTCGCCCAACTCCGTTTATTTGGATCCAGTGAGACACCAGATTGAATGCAAACATCGAAGAGATCGTTCCATTCCCTAACCTCCTCGTCCGAAGAAATGAATCTCTTCCATTGCTTTGAACACCCCAAACAACGCTTATAGTCGTCAAACAACAATCTGTCTTTGAGAAGACGATCTTTATTGGCTTCGATGAGGAAGAGTCTAGGGAATCGCTTTTTCGAGAACCACCTTGAACCTAGTTATCCTTCCAGAAGCGTAGGCATGAGTTCGGTCTTCGGTCTGATGCTGCATTTAAACCCCACAGCCGAACGGGTTTCTAGCCATTTGTAGACCCTACTAAGCCACCTGTTGGCCTGTGAATAGCTTGAATCGCTGCCTTCCATAACGACCCCTCTTCTGAGTAGAACCGCCACCACCATTTTGCTAATAATGCGCAAGTTTGAGCCTTCAAACTCCTCAACCCCTAGGCCTCCCAAATCCAGATCAGCGCAGACTTTTTTCCAGGCTACCCATGAAATCTTTCTTTCGTTTTCTTTCATTCCCCAGAAGAAACGTAATTTGAGGCTTTCAAGGAAATTAACCTTTGCGGGGGCTTTGAGAAGCGAGAAAAAAATGTAGGCTCAGGCTCTCGAGTACGATTTACACAACGTAAGTCTTCCACCTGCAAAGAGAGTAACAACCTTCCAATTGGGACAGTCTGTTTTGAAACTTGTTAATGATCGAGCCCCAATTTTCAAACCTTTTCATTCTTACTCCGATTGGAAGACCCAAGTAGGAAAGCGGGAGAGATCCTAATTTGTAGTTTATTAAGTTAGCCACAGCAGTTACCTCAGCGTCCTCGACCCTCACTCCAATGATATTGCTTTTGCTCCGATTAACTTAAAGCCCCAATGAGAAATGGAAGCATCTACGAACGCGGATAAGATTTTTTGCGTTGAACCTGGACCAATCTCCAATGAATATAGCATCGTCCGCATCTGCAGATGGGATACTATCGTCCGTCCATTGGGAAGTTAAACACCCATAAAGACAATCAAAGGACCATCTAGAATTGTTCTGCTGAAGATGTAAGTTGTTTGGACATTGCTCGCTATCGAACAAATAAGAGTCTTGAGCCTATTACCGAGAACCTTTGAGATGACTTTGTTCCGGTGATCCACTTTTGGGGAGAAAATGGTTCGAAAGTGTCAGTCATTTTTAAGGGATAAAAATCACCTGTGCTAAAATTCCCTGTGTCTTCCATGTCCACCAATCAGATGAATACCCGTCATCAGAGAGAGAATATGAAAAGAGATAAAATTAATTTAAAAATATAAAAAATTGATTTGTCATTAATTTATTGGTTGGATAGGAATGAGATAGGGGAATTTGGTACAGGAGATTTCTATCCATTTTTAAGTGGCTAAAATAATTAATTTCTTATAAAAATATTATTCCGTACAGCTTCTGTAGTAATAATTAAATATTATTAATAATAAAATGGAATATAGTAAATTTATAATATGAAAATTATAAAACTAAATAAAGTTTTTTTTTTTAATATTTGTGTCATTTTAATTATATCCTAATCATATATTTTGTTATAAAAATATTTATTTTATTATAATTTAATAAATTAATTAAATTATATAAAAGATATAAACAATTCTATAGAGGTAAATTGGTCATTATATATGTTTTGTCATGTCTACTTAGGGTGGAGGGAGTGGTTACCATTTCACCCCTTCATCCTTCTTGCCACATAAGCTTTCCACATACTCTCTCTACCTCTTTTTCTTCCACCATTTTACCCCTACGAAACCTCGACAATGGTCACCATTCCCCTCCACCCCTCCCAACTTTTTTATTATTTTTTCATTGAATAATTCGAATAAATAATAAAAAACATTATAATTAAAATTTTTAATTCATTAATTAATAAAAATAACAAAATTACATAAAATATAAAATTACAAATACATTAACATAAATAGTAGAGTTAAAAAATTAAAACTACTATACTAAAAATTAAAACAAATTAAAATTCCACTCGTATTTTTCTGCGAGAGCGACCTTCTTTGCGAGCACCATATTTAACGCCGCGTCCGTCAAGTTGTGCGGTTTCACGAAGAAAAGTTTATGCCTCTCTTGTTGTATTTTATCTTCAACAGATTTTTCTCTCTTGAAAAAGACAACTTTTCTTTTTTTAAGTCTTCGATAACCGTTCTATGTCGTATTTTATCTTCCACGTCTGGGACGAATTTTTCTTTAACCTCTTTAAAATCTTCCAATATAGAGAAAAATCCGTCATCGTGTGAGATGGAGGCGGGTTTTTTCTCTTATTACGGTGTGGTCTTTCGGGTTTTTGAAATGTTTCGCTCGGGGTGAAGTTGGCGTCCCAAGAGGTTGTTGTGTAGGTGTTTGAATCGATGTCTTCGTACGTTTTGGACCGAGAGGTTGTTGGTCGTTGAGCAAGTCGATTAACGGAACAGGGGACCATCGTGGGTGGCCATGAAGAACATCCCATACATGAATATGACCAAACACCTTGTTGTTTTTCACAACTTTATATTGTTCGAGCGTCACTTTGATGACGTCGGTCTCGTTTTGCTCGCTTCCCCTAATGCTCCAATTGTTGTTGTAAAACCCGGAAAATAAAGAAACTTTGGTGTTCATGTCTCGCCGTTTTGAATTTGCTTGTGAGACCGTATGATCCGACCCGCCTAAAAAGCTACAAAAATCTTCAAGTATCTGCACCCAGAATTTGTCCCTTCGTTGATTGGTCCCGACTTTACCATCTTCAGAAACATTAAGATACGATTGAGCCAAAGCCACTTCTTCAGCCGAGGTCCACGGTTTTGGCGCCGTCGAATCAGAGCTTGCACCAACTTGTCTTGATCTCATTTCATCATCTCTTCCTCGTTTGCCTCCGCGTCCTCCACGCGACAAGGTTGGTTGTGTTTCTCGAACCTCTTCTTCGTCTTGATCTTCTTGTGTTTCCGGAATCGTTTGATCGTCATCGTCGTCGGTTTCTTCTTGGCGGTCACGATAATTTAAAGGTTGAAACACATCGAACCCCTCGGTTACTTCTTAATGATTAAGTTTCGGAACGATAATATTCAGTTTGCCGAAATTGAGGTGGAACCAGACTCGTTGATTTTCCTTTTGTTGCTTTTCTTTTTCCTCTTGGATCCATTTCAATTGAGAAGTTGTGTATAGAGAGGTTCTGTAAAAGTATGGAAGGTGTATAATATATATACAGGGGTTTAAATTTAAAAAATAAAAATAAAGAAAAAATTGCCAAACGGTCATATTTTGGACCGTTGGTGTATAATGGTCGAGAAGTCCCCCCCCCCTCGGACAGCAACCTGTCGAGATCAAAATAAGCCACACCGGCAGAGCTGGGGGTGGTGTTCATCCCGCCACCCCGATGTATTTCCCCGCCCAGCAGGATCCCCACTCCGTTTGCACTTAAAGCTTCCACAATGCATTGAACTCTACTAGAGTTCAATGAACTGCCACATCAGCATTTCACTCATTATACAACTCTACAATTTAACACTCGTACTCCATAAAACTCTAATAAGTTTAATGGATTTCCACATCAGTATCATATATATAATTTTATAAAAATATATAAGGTAATTTATCGGTTACTTCTAATAATTTATAAGAATTTTTAATAAGTTACTTCTATTTAACTTATTAACTTATATAAGATAATTTATTGGTTTTTTGATTATTTCACATGTATAAACAATCCCAAACACCCCTTAAAAGCAACTTAATAGCTTATTATGTTTTAGTATCCTCATAAGCTAATCCAAATACTTTTATAAAACTCTGATTTAACATCACATAAGTTGCCAAGTGGGGCTAGCCTCCCTCTTGGAGTAGAAGTCTTAGGTTCGAACCTAGACAAAGGCGTTTCTAATCTAACTAAGGTGTATATTAACAGCTAATATAAGAAAGAGGGGCGCGGTGGTATTCACACCAACCAACTCTAGCCAACAACTGACCAGCTGGTTGGACGCG
>LUCG01262533.1:0-10889 GCA_001633085.1 Carthamus tinctorius | reverse complement strand
GCCAAACGCAGGACTAAATTTTCTTGTCCCGTCCTGTCCCACTGAGTCTGTGAAACAAACGCAAAATGAACCAAAATCAATGCTAAAAAGAAATACATGTTTGATGCTTCCTCATATGTTAAAATTTTCCTTGTTATCGATCTTGTTGTAACCTATTTTGTACTACTGTCAGCTCAATCCATTTCAATTGAGAAGGCTACTACATGGGAGACTCGTGACAAAACGTTTCAGACATGGATCTGTCAACTAGTTTATGCCCTGATACATTATTGTGATGATACTATTTTAAGGTGCCATTTCTTTTATGTTTGTAAGTAATGGCTATACCTATTCATGTCTTGTCATGGTCTAGTAAATACTTGCGTAATAGGTTATGTCAGGATATTGCGTTGCTGAAAGCTGAAGTTGCGGAGATTCTTTTGTCAAATGTTATGGTCAATCTTGCAAAGAGGAAGGATTTAGACATTGATCTCTGCAAGCTGATCTCTGTTAAGGTTATCTTTTTTTTTCCTTGAAGTATATAATATTTATAGGCAAATACCCATGCACACTTCTTACATTAGGTGAGTTTAAACCCTTTTGACCTCCTTGGGCTATCGGGATTCGGGACTTCGGTTGTGAAGGTTATTTTGTTACATATGTTTAGTCCTGTATGAAACTAAAAAACAATAATAAAATCACAGGAAACAGGACTAGACATATATTGCTAAATATGTTTAGTCCTGTTTCTTGTGATTTTTTGCATTTTAATTTCATTGATGAATCTTTTAAAAGTGATTGTTTGGTCCCCCACTAGTTCTTTCTTGGTTTATGTATGAAGTTGATGATCCTTGAGGAATCTTTTAGCATGCAGGTTTGACATGTTCCGGCCTAATCTCCAATCCATTTAGACTTGCTTGAATCTTCAAGTCTCTGACATTCGTGTCTGATATGGTTTCTATTTTCTAGTTGATAAATATGTACTGCATGGGATCTATGCCACAATCATTTATCCATAAATAAATACAAACATATATTGATATTTATGTATGACAGTATACCTTCTCTTTGAAGGAACTTCTATGTTCTTTTTGTTTTTTTTGTTGGAAATCCATTTGCCATCTAATGTGTGTGGTTTTTTGCCATTAATTTATATACAGGTGGTGGAGGAGATAGTTGTAGAGTCCAATAACTTAATCAGATCAGTTCAGGTTATTTTGGATGCACTCAATGAACTTCGGCTATGTCATGTAATGGAGAGTGCTACTTCTGTTCCATCTAAATACGAAAGCTCAAAGGTATATGCAGATGCAACCAATAATGTGTTCAGCATGTCTTTGAGATGGTGGTCCATATAATTAAGTTTTACAAGCAATACAAACTGGCTCTTCTTAAATCTTGTTTTCCTTGTTTATCAGGCGCAAGATACAGTGGTTGGATTGTAGTTGTGATATACTATACTCAGCTTTAATGTATGCCACAAATATTTACATGACAGGCTGGGATAAAGCTTTATTAAGGCGTAGTTGCATAGTCTTTACACGGACTGTCAATTACAGGTTTAGACAATTAAGGCATCCTCTTTGCTATATTTCCACATTGAACCGTTTGTCAACCTTTTGAATTTTGATCTACTAAGATTGCTCGATAATGAGTAACCAATAATCCTTGCTTTTTCATGTTCACAATGTTAGCTGCTTATATACTGACATTTGACCCTATGCTACAAGCACTACTGCAAACTTTTTTGGTTTTCATTTGACACCATGATTTTCATATAATGACCAGTAAGATAACTTGGGTATGCATGACCAATTGATGATTATTTCCCCCATATTTATTCAGCGTACTACTGTTCCTATGCTACATAAGTTATTTAGTTACCTTCTTCGTTGCATAAGTATGCAATCAAGTTAGCACCTGAAAGGTGTCATGAGGGATAGTGGCTTTTTCAAATCACTTTTCAGTTGATTTTCAGAACATCTCAACTATTGAACCCGAAAATTCTGATCTGGTTGGTACATGTTTTTTAAAAGTAAGTATATGTAGGCTTGTTACTATGTTCTTAAATTGTCTGTTTGCATGGAAAAACATCATTTCCTAATATGATATTGTATTGCCTCTCATTATTCTGCTCTATATTATAATTACTCGGAGATTAAGGACTTAACGCTTGTTTTGCAGTATGCAAAATCATCTAGTTATAGCTCTAGATCCCGTTCTACACCACTTAAGGCAAAGGACCATGCTGCAACTTCTACTCAACCGCTGACATCTACATTGTCGTGGGAAAAGGTCTGAATCATCT
This sequence comes from Carthamus tinctorius, assembly GCA_001633085.1. NCBI lineage: Eukaryota > Viridiplantae > Streptophyta > Magnoliopsida > Asterales > Asteraceae > Carthamus > Carthamus tinctorius. The sequence continues at coordinate 8,602 of LUCG01262533.1, read as the reverse complement.
TTTGCTCGTTCTTAAGTTGCGATTAAAGTTCTCTTGGTACTACTTGCACATCTTAGAAACTTGATTGAAGCATAATGTGGATGCTCTCTCTCCATACATCTCTTTCTCTGTTCTCTATAGTTTTAGTTTATTATAAGTACAATATTATGACTTAATCGAAAGAATCTATGATATTGGTGATTTGCTTCTACTTTGTTGGAATGTTTCTTGAAGGGGAAAAATGAAGATGAAAATAATGGTCATTTCTTAGAAGTTGAGTTTGTCATTAGATTCATTCGAAGGCATGCATTGAAAAGAATTATACTCTGGAAAGACTAAATACGAATTCGGCAAAAAACGTGCTCACTACTTTTTATAATATATACTTCACCTTTCTTGCAAGCCAGGGGTCTTCTTGGAAACACCTGTCTCTTGAGACCTGCGTGCACCCTATGCCTCCCAAAGTCTACCTCCAGTTTAGAGACTAAATATGATTTCCTAGAAACTTACGGTTTTCTTATGTGTCTGTGTGTTTGTTGATCATCTACGAATATTCATCACAGCCAGTCATATCTTTACTCCATCTTATGATTTACATGTAACATAATATATTTTTCAGGTTTATTGGCTTCCCATTGACTACCTTGTTGTCGCTAAATCAGCCATTGTGAGTTCGTTTGACTGTTAAGTCTCATTTAACTTCCATACAATCCCTGTTTATGTTTCTACCCATAACTTTAGAAAGAAGATAACTGATGCAAGTGTTTTCTACTGTTATCACTTTCTAACTTGCTTCACACATTAATTGGTAGGGATGTGGCTCATACTTTACAGCTGTCTTGTACGTGGAGCACTGGTGTCAAGAGCATTTTAACTGCCTCACGTTAGGGAGTCCAGATTTTTCCCATCTAGAGATGGTTGGTTAAGTTCTTTAAATTTGTGCTTCTAATGTGTCTGTAAAATTCCATTTAAGCTTCTTAAAGTTATTATCAGGATATTACTTTCGATAAAGTGTTATAGTCTGTTGTTAGTGATCCTTTCTTTACTGTCATCAGCTGCCACACCACATAGAAATTCTAGTCTCTGCAGTTACCCAAATAAACGAACCAGACAGTTTGTATGGAATCATCCAGTCTCACAAGGTACAATTATTTTTCTTAGCCTTACTATCATAAATGCTGCAATATGGCACATGTCTCTCATGTCACCTTTATTTTAGCATATGCGCATTGTTGATTATACTCTTTTGCTTCTTTTAAAAAAATTTTGTAGTTGCTAATGTCTCATATACATCAGTCAGCATATTGATTAACCTTAACCCTTTTCCATTTTCTTGTTTAAACTTCTCATATATTGTTGTGGGATGATTACTCATCAATCCATTAATGGCGGATGGATGTTCCATATTTGGAAATTAAGTGTTAGGATCCACAACTTGGGTAAAAGAGTCTTGAGAAGCGGTAGTCCGTATGGAGAGGACAAGGCTCCAATAATAATTCAAAGTAAAATTTTCATATCCCAAGAATAAAAGAACTACAATATTTAAACTAAAAAGAAATAGACTCCTAGAACAAAACAACTATAGACTCCTAAAGCAAAACCAAAAAGGAAAGTAACTAAGGGTAGATAAGCACAATAGATTTATGGAAGACCTTTTCTTTTTCCATGCTTATCCTTTACTTTTATTCTCTCTAAAGTATGTCGTCATACGTGGATTCGTATCATTAAGTTTTTTTAGAAATGTCAATGGCTCTAGTAGTAGGTAAGTTCTGCAGCTTGTTCTTGGCGTCATGAGTTTGACATATGTTGTAAGAACTAATTCTTTAACTGACTGCTAGTTGGGCAATTGTTTAGCTTCCACGTATGAGGCGGAACCTGCCTACTAGGAGGTCTCAAGTTCGAAGCCTCCCATTTGGGTTGTCATGTTCTCTATGTTGTATTAATCATCTTTTTGCTGACCTGCAGCTGACATCACAAATAACGACTTTTGAGCATGAGGGTAATTGGAGCAAAGCTTTGGAGTATTATGACCTTCAAGTACGATCTGAAGCATCGTTTGAGAAGGGCAATAGTTCCCGGGATGCTGTACCTGAAAATTTTCATCCATCTTTACCTTCATCTTCCTCCAAGTTTGAAGATGAAATGAGGCAAAGAAAACCACACAAAGGGCTGATAAAATCTTTGCAGCAAATTGGTTGCACTCACGTATTGGATATGTATTGCCAAGGACTAATGTATCGGAAAGGCCGGTTTCAGGATGACTTAGAATTCAATGAGCTACAGGTTTGCCCAAAAATGTGTATGACGGATGTTATCTTTTATTTTCTTTAATGTGACTGAAATGTTGATGTCATTACCAACTGCATGCAACATATGATCTTGTTTGTGTAATCTTTTTCTTCTTGTTTCTACCTTTTTGTTTATCGTGATGTTTGACTTCCTTCCTTCTTGATTTAATGGCTGCTTGTAGTTTGAAGCTGCTTGGCGTGCAGGAAATTGGGATTTCTCTGTACTGTACATGGGTGCTAATTCTCCCAAGTCAAGTCAACAGATCAGACACAACCACTTCAACCAAAGGCTACACAGGTAATCATATGATCAGGCAATTACAATATGCAGAGCCATGCTTGATTTTTTAAATGGAACCTTACTGTGGATGCTAATGCTATTTTTATATTTTAAAAAGGAAGCGACACAAAGCTTAAAGTGATGCAGAAATCACTTGTGCACAATGTGACAAGTTTAATCTAGTTAAAGATTGTCTGCTTAAACAATACCTTCTCCTAGATACTCTGCAATATTTGTCTCATCAGATGTTTCAACCCTTTAAATAGTGCTAATTGTGAGCATGAGAGTTGTTGATTGGTTGATATGGAGGGGGGATGAAGGGTTGGCGTTGCAGTTCCTCATGTGCGTCATACTTATCAATCCAGTTTTTATGTGTTGAAATTTTTATTATACTGTAGTCTTCTTTCAATTAACCATCAGTGTGGTGGCCGATCTTCAATTAACCATCAGTGCTGTAGTTAGTATACTGCATTATAGTGGGCTAAGATGTTGGTGACCTGAAAGTTGATTCTTTTGACAATAATGTTTTTTTATGTACTGTTCTTTATTCTTGTGAATGTTGTATTGTATCTATTAGATTATCAATTTGTGCATGTTCAGAATGGTTTCTCATGATAACAAAATTTTGCAGCCAATCAGAGCCTTTGAATCTTCTTACAAAACTTTATTTACTTCATTGACATATGTAACTAGGTCCAAATCTTCTCTCAACCAATGAACAACTAACCACAGACTTTGGCGATAGGATGCGAGGTGGTATAGTTTTTTTTTGCCAGAAAAGAAAACAGAAAAAATGTGTCGTGTCCCACTCTGCCAATCATAGCCAATTCCTTGCTTTAGGTGCATGGGTTTTCAGATGAGTTGTTATATGTTATATCTTATAGCTTTGGATACCGTAAGACTTCTACAGGTTCAATAGATCATTCAGTTATACATGTACATTTACATAATTTATTTGCAATTATTAACTTGTAAAAAATCATGAAGTACGTTAAAGTGTCTATTGCAAATGCATAGGGTCCCTTCTATCATGGAGGTAGTATGATAATAGCGTCTAACACATATCTGAACATACATTATTTTGATTTTGAGATGTTTTCATTAATACATAATCATTTCATTTTTACTTGCTGTGGTGCTTAGCTGTTTGAGGGCTTTTCAAGAGGGAGATATCAACGAATTTAACCTGAACCTGAAAGAATCTAAGCAGGTACCGGTGAATTATGTATTATTGTTGGATGAAGTAAGGCCTTCTGATGTTTAACTCATAAGTTATTTTTTCCATCTTAGGATCTTCTTTTCTCGATCTATCATGCAAGTGAGGAGAGCACGGAGTATATATATTCCACTATCGTGAAGCTGCAGGTGCGAAATTCCAGCAGGCTTCTGCTATTTCTTGTTATCAGTTATAATAAGCTTCAATTGGTGGCTTACTAGGTTAACTAATGCTACTCTATACAAAGTATTAAAATTGTATTCATGTTAAAGGATAGACATTAGAAAGGGATAAATATGAAAGGCTGGTTTCAACCTCATTTTTTTACTTCCTATGCAGTTTTCATGTACTTTTAAAGTTGGGATAGAGTAATCTGTTCATGCATGAACTAACAAAAATTGACACTGAAAGCATGATATAGTGGTAGCTGATTCTGGACCATGAGCTTTTTTCTCGTCTATTTATGTTATTAATGATGCTTTTGGTAGATTTTCTGTCATCTTGGGCTTGCCTGGGATTTGCGATGGGCAGGGTTGGATGGGAAGAAAGATAGTCAGACCGAGGCACAGAAAATGTTATCTGGACCTTTTACTCCCAACATGGACCAGGTATGAGTTGCCAATTGTTGATATGGGTGTTTTTCTCGTATTAGCATTTACTGCATATTTTTTCTAATCTTTTTGTTCTATACTTAAGCTTGAGATTTATAGATCATGTCGGGGACATACTTGATTTATCTTAGTTTACAATGTGTGAGTTCATGCCACCGCTTTATAGTATGGCTTTTATAAATACAGTTTTTCTCTTCCTACTGCTAACCTCGGAGACTACTATATTCCAGTTATATGGAAGTAAGCGAACGCTAAACTTGAGATAAACTTGCAGTATTCATGCACAGGAACTGCCATCGTAGCAGTAGCATCACATATCACGTACAATTTGTGGAATGATAGGTGCTTACATGTCCTTGTATCCTATTAGTTGCTCAACCTGCTGATGCCACTCAATTTTGATATTAACCATTATAGTTGGGAATATTTTTTACTTCACTATCTAGCGGTCCTCATGGTGGAGATGTCTCTACAAATGACTAGGCTGTGAAAACCAAGTTACAAATCCTTCAGCAAGTACTACCAAACTGACTACCATAGCCAAAAGCTAGCAAAGCTCTAAAATGAAGCTTAGGAAGCAAGTCTACCAAAGTTTATTAAAACAATGGCTACCAGTTTCTTGAGTACCATTAGTCAATTCACTGGTTGATCCCCAACTAACCCTTTAACTGTATGTAACCATAAGCTAGCTAAATTATTTTCAAATCTGTCGCTGCTGTTCAAAACCATTAATACTATATCAATACCTGAATAGATAGTAGATTTATTCCAACAATCTGGTTGCAATTGTTTTAAAGAGAACTTGGTTCATATCATCTAAACAAGCATACATGTATGTACTCTTTGGAAAACAACGTTTCAACGAGTCCAAGACTCTTGAACACTTCACATGAAGCTTGGAATTTTTTGAGTTGCCTAATCTATGCATTTGTATGGTAGTGGGGAGGGATGGGTGGAGAAGTTTCTAATGTTTTTAGTTCTTGTATGTAGTTGACATGGTTGAATACGGAATGGAGCTGCATTCTGAACCGTGCACAGTTACATATGAACCTTTTAGAACCTTTCATTGCATTTAGAAGAGTTATGCTTCAAATTTTAAGCTGTAAGGATGGTACGGTCCAACATCTTTTGGAATCTGCATCAATTCTTCGTAAGGTGGGTTCTTTAATTTCAATCATCTTATAAATATGAAACTATCTCTTTTCGCCGATGATATGATCTCCGTTTTCTAGGGTTGTAGATTTTCTCAAGCTGCTGCAGCCTTGCATGAGTTTAAGTTCCTCTACGTGGGCATGGGAGGAGAATATTCTAAACTATATTGGCTTGGAAGGGTATGATTTCATTTTATAAGTTAACTTGCTTCTGTGTTTCTATAACGTTGTTGTATATTACCACCGTTACTACTTGGCATTTTGGTCAACTAACAATTATGCTGTAATGATGCATCATTTTGTATGGTCTTTCTTCTGTCATCTTTTTTCTTGTCTACTTTCAGCAAATGAATGATTGCTTTTCTTAACAACATTCAGTGCTTTCCATGGCTGTTCATCTACCTTACAGCTTAAACTTTAAAATCAGTTGGTAACATAACATGCGAATATTCTAGTTTATAGCATTTGCTTCTTTTTCTCTATGTTCAGCTTGTGTCAATGTTGGACGATAACTTTTTATTTTACACATGACTGAAACTAAAAGCATGGAATTTGGTTCATAATATCGTACACATTTAATTACCGGCATGCTTAACATTTTGGAGTAAGTATGTTGTTGCATCTATTGTCCCGGAATATGGTTAATTATGGTTTTATTCATTAATTACCTTGCGTGCATTGAGAGTCCTCATCACTTCCGACCAAGTCGAAGCGAAAGCAATTTCTTCTTTGCTCTCCAAATTTTGTTATACTCTTTTTGACAAATGTCAAACTATTGTTCTTTCTTTGACATCTTTTAGTTGTGCTAGATTGAAGAAGCAAAGCTTTTGCGAGCCCAGGGTCAGAATGAGATGGCAATTAATCTTGCAACATACATCTCTGAAAGCTTTAAGTCGAATGAGGAAGCTGCGGATGTATATCGTCTAGTTGGGAAGTGGCTGGCTGAAACGCGCTCTAGCAAGTTAGTTATAGAATTTACCTATCTATCCTTGGCCCCTAATCTTCATACTATCTACTTTTGATTTCCAACAAGGGAATTTCCCAGTCATCCCCATGACTAAAGGTAATGATGGGGGTATGCAGGGTAAAAATCACCGTTACCTGTACCCTTGACTGGAAAAATAAATTATCAAATCTTAACATTGTAAAACAATGATGTGCAATCTCACTTTACTATTTGACCTTGTAGCTCTAGGACTATCTTGGAGAAGTATCTGAAAAATGCAGTTAACCTTGCCAACGATCACAAGGCTACAGACAAGAAGTCCATTGCAAGAAAAAGCCAAACACATTTTCATCTTGCTCATTACGCCGATGCTCTTTTTCGTAGTTATGAGGAAAGACTAACCTCTAATGAGTGGCAAGCAGCAATGCGATTGAGAAAACATAAGGTTTATACATATTTCGTTTTTCATCTAGGCTCTACATAAATGGAAGTTTTGGTTTAGAAATGCATAATCACAAGATTTTATGGAATGATTTGTAGACAAAAGAGCTGGAGGCACTAATTAGACGATTGAAGAATTCATCCAAGGCATGCCAATAACTACACATAATTTCGTGGTCATCCATGCTCCATAATTTCAGAAGCTAAGTTTGTCGTTCTTACTTTTGATTTGTCATCTTTTTGCTCCATGTGGATAGGGTGAGAAGACGGATTATTCAGTAAAAATACAAGAGTTGCAAAAACAACTTGCAATGGACAAAGAGGAGGCTGAAAAGTTGCAGGTAGAAATCAATCAGTATACAGTTATACTTATTGATTTCAAAAAGTACAGCATATTATGAGATCTTCTGTTCAGACTAATGGTTTAAATTGGTTAATTTATCATAAACTTCAAATTATCTTATATCATCTATAAGGACCTATGAAAGGTCACACTCGCACTTTAACATGGTACCCACACAAACCAAGGCACTTGCTAAGAGCCTAGGTGTCATTTGGAGAAGGCATGAATCTAGATGCCGTAGGCATATTTGTGCTATTTGTTAGTGTTGGAAATAACGACCACACCACACTCGATCCAACCCGGATAAACCGAGATCGAGACCGCGTAGAAACTTAGTCGATATTAACCCAAGACGGCAAGACCCAATATATGCTCAAACGAGTTTTTATGCGGAAAGAAACGATAAACAAGAACTCTCCACGGAAACGATAATAAACCACACAATAATAATTGTAACTTGATGGAAATAAGCGGAAGAGAAACGACACCAAATTTACGTGGAAAACTGAAAACGCGAAAAAACCACGGGCGGAGTAGACTACCGAGAAGTTCACTATACTTCGATGACTACAACACTTGAGAAAAGGAGAAACCGATGAAGATAAATTACAGATAAAATGCTAAACTAACTTAGCTATAATTGTTGGGAGATAAAAGCATCTCCAACGGCTATGCTATAATAGAATAAAGGTAGATTCTAGCATATTAGTTGCTCCAACAGCTATGCTATCCTCTATGTTAAAATAGAGAGGAGGAGAAAGGTTGCAAAAATCTCTAAATTTAGAGAAATCTATGATGAGAGAAAAGATTATTTTAATGCTCCAACCAATAGGATTAATTGAAGATAAACGTTTAAGAGAGAGAAATGATTATTTTAATGCTCCAACCAATAGGAACAATGTTAGAGTTGCTACAATAGAATAGCTGTTGGAGTTGGATGCAAAATTTTTTAGAGATTTTAACTTTTTTTACTCCGTTTTAGAAAAAGTTTAGCATAGCTGTTGGGGTTTACGGTTTATTTAACTCTTTTTACTCCATTTTAGAAAAAGTTTGGCATAGCGGTTGGAGATTAGAGGTGCACACGACCGGTTAAATAACCTAACCGGTTATTTTAAAACCGGTTAGGAAAAAACCGAGCAAACATATAACCGGTTATGGACCTCAAATTCAATATTACATGCAGCCGCTTGGGTTAGAGGAATAACCGGTTATGACAAAAAACCGGTTAGAAAAAAACCGGTCTAGTTGAGCTTTTTTTGGACTTGGGTTAAAAGTCTGATTTTTTGGGGTTTTTTCTTTGTTTAGTTGTTTTGTTTATTTAATTTTATAATTATATAATAATTATAT
>LUCG01262503.1:0-11729 GCA_001633085.1 Carthamus tinctorius | reverse complement strand
TATATATATATATATATATAATATGCACGCAGATATACATAAACGGGTTACTCAGGTTATTTTTGAGTTGATACTTTTGACCTTAGTCTTACTCATTTATTTTTCATGTCGTATCGTGTCAATCCGTTTATTTAAACAGGTTAAAATTTATTACCAAACTCATTTATTTCATGTTGAATTAGTATTTCATGTCGGTTTTTACCCGGTTTAAATATTGGCGGTTGGTGATAAGTTTAGTTTAAGAAGCACACCCAGACCAGTCCCAACTCGATCGTGTTCCGAAGGCACAGTTAAATTGGATGTCGGTATAATTTGTTAAAATCTGAGTAAGAATATTAAAAATGCCAAAATAATGAATGATTTAGAAATGAAACTCAAAACCACTTTGAAAAATTCAAAAGAGTGTTAATATGGGAGTTTTGAACCGGTTTTTTCTCCGTCAGATTTTAGAAACACAACACATTTTTCGTTAATAAATCCAACAAAAATAGAACAAAAAGCACCACCACCTCCTTTGATCGTAAAACCAAACGACATTTCTTCGTCGCAGGAAAACGTTACCAGGATGTCTTTGTTTCGACTTCTCGAAGGACCGTACAGAATCCTCGCACGACGTAATTGTGTCAACGTCACGTTCGTCATCGTTGGTGCTTTTTTCGGTGAACGGGTCGGTCCGCTTTACACCGTTCATGTTATTTTTACATTACATCCCCGGATTTATTTGTGACCAAGCATTTTATGTGATTGATCGTTGGAGTTGTGTTGATATTGTCTTTCAGATGGTCGATTGTGGCATTCGTAAACTATGGGAGAAAAACAACGTTGGGGTATGTCGATTTTTATTGCGTAGTCCATGTTTCTCTTTGTGCTATTCAAGCGGGTTAAGACGTTGATTTGAACCCAAAATAAAGAAAACCATACTCTCGTTATCGGTTAAGAGAGCTTAAAGAATTACGTACGTTCTAAGGTCGAGTGTTGTATTACGACCATTGAACAGATGCAACTGCTCTAATCCCGTCATCTTTTTTTAATAATCTACCCTCACGATTTTGTTCAACGTATTGTTGTTGCTTTGCAGAAACGCTACGAAGACATTTCCGTTCTGGGACAAAGGAAACCTGAATGAAGCATGGCTTCATCGCCATTTGGTATCGGTACAACGTTTGTTGTTTTGGTTACGCAAAAAATAGAATAAAGTTTCGTAGCACATCATTTTTATCGAATATAAATGAAAAGAGAAAAGCATTCAACTATAGATTTACGCTGATATACGAGTATATGACTGCCAACTTCTTATTTCGGTTATCAAATCTCAATATCACAACATTTCATAAAGTCTAGGATCCTAATATGCGTACGTTACCAAAATAAAAATGATGAATCCCCGCATGCTTGCATCATTTTGGTTCATCCAACCAGAAGTGTACGAAATATTTCTTCACACGCACCGCCTTCGAAAGCCAAGAAATGGCCTTTACCAGGAACCTCGTGATACCGAATAAAAGGAAGCTTTTGAGAAAGAAAGCGGTTGAGTTTGTATGGTATGATTTTGTCTTCATATCCCTGCCAAATATGAGCAGCACCATCGTTGTCTGGCCAAGGATTACTAACATCGAAAGGGTCAAACTCCCATTTCCCGTAACCAGCCATTACGTCACGATACAGAGATTCGTAAACACCTTGTTGACGTACCTTTTCCTGACGTATGTAAACATGAGACCATCAATATGCTCCGCATTTTAGAGCAAATAGTTATGAGATGGAGCATAGAGATGCATAAGGCCTGGGCTTTTCGGGCATGGATCCAGGTCGTCGAACCCATATTCATAAGCCAAAAAAAAGCCTGGGCGTTTTCATGCCCAGAAATTTGCTAGATTCGGGCTTTGGGTTTTTTGTGCATATTTAACATGGAGTACAACATAAATGAGAAGGTAGTCAAGCTTAATGCCAAGTTGAAGTTCATTTATGCAATGAAATGGAAGAAACAGTGATAATCTTACCTGTGTATCGTCTGGGTTTGGTGGCAGTTTCTTCAAGAACTCCAAATCTGATTGGCAAAATATGTCCATATTTCCGGCCATTATGCTTAACGATGGAAACAATTTTTGATTCATCCACCAGTGGAACAGCCACGGGGCATAATGTGCCACACGAAATGTCCATCGGTCTTGAACAAGCAGTCGCTCGAAGCCTTCTTTAGCCAAATTAGCAGGTAAACACGGCCACCAGTAATTCACAAATGGAACGACAAGCGAAACTCCTGACAACCTTCAATCACAATTCTCAATGTCTGAAACCACCGCTATGGTGGACAAAAGAAAGAAAACGAAAGAAAAATCAAAGGAAAATAAAGCATGCCTGTGTGGTATGTATTTAAGGCAACTCCAAACAGCATATGCACCCATAGAAAATCCAATCACGTAGAACTTGGGACCAACTTGCAGCTTATCGGCTAGTTCTTGAACATCAAATGCTTCACTCTTAACTGAGCGTTTCGGATGTGGATCACTCTCTCCATAACCTGCCCTGTCAAATGACAGAAGGTAAATTCGCAGCTCCTCGATAAGTTCCTGTCATTATATGACAAGATATCAGAAGAGAAGAACTTTCATAAACACACGAGAGAAGTATAAAACAAAAGGAGAGCTATAAGTACGGTAAACCAGTACAAGATAAGACCCATGATGCATATAATCAACAGGAAGCTTGGATGTGGAATAAAAACAACGAGTTGTCAAAGGACTTCAAATGTTCAACCATTAAGCCAGAGATGCTAAGCAGGGTTTGTCAGATACTAAGATCCTTTGTTGCCGACTAATAGAAGATAGAACCAATGGGCTCCCTTTTCTTTTGGTAACTGTGGATGTTCAAGCCATCTTTCGCACACCTCTACTAGTCCCATGGGGCCCTAAAGATATATATAACAACTAGAAAAAATCCCAATGGCCTTGAAGAGACTCAAACCCACAACTTATGAGGAGGAGCCCTAAGGCCTAGTCTTTGTTTGCCAGTTGAGCTAGCCCTCAAGGTTAACCAATGGGCTCTTAGAGTTCATTTACCAAATTCTTACCAAGTAAGCACTTACCGACCATAAATTCACATTCAATTACCTTATCGTGTAACATCCTTGGCTTTGAAAAACGGAATGTTGGTAAGCATTTTAAACCTGTAAGGGCTTACCGGGTAAGAGTCATTTCCCACACTAACCATGGTAAGAGTCTCTAAGTAATGACATAGGTAAGCATTTAGTAAATGGCCTCTTAGTCTACCTCTTATGTACTCCTTATGTGCCATACAATTCTCAAGATTTCCATTTTGGGTAAGTTCACTCGATACATTTACATGTTTATCCACCATTGATGCAAAATTTTGATGATGTTTGATTTGGGTTGACAGTTCTCTTGTCATGATTAAATTGCATTGTAAGAATTTGGAAAATAGGCAGACACTCATTAACACCTTGTTATGTAACACATTACAATTTTCATGGGACAAAGGGCGTTAAATGACGAAGTGCAATGATACCTGAGGAACAGGTAGTTTCAAGTCTTTGGAGCTATCAAATCCGTGAATTAAAATGATCTTGTACTTGGCCTCGTCCTTGGAAACACCCGACTCTTTGTAAGATAAATGCCTTCCATCACTAAGTTGGACTCGAGGTGAGGTAACAGGAGGACCACCTGGTGATCCACAAACTCTAGGAGGCGGTGGCCGGATTCGAGTATAAACCCATCCTAGAAAACCACCCACCACCGCAACCGCGATCTTTACAATCATTGCTATAAAGAAGAAAAAGACACCATAATAGTTGTCAACAACCCCATTAGCACTTCACTAACAAGAAATCATTAAAGAACAAAATAGAAGTGAGACCATAACAGTTCCAAAAAGTTAAAAGATCACATTAACAGATTATTTTCATACTTTATGCATCAAATATTTATGAATCGCAAGCAAACTTGAGTTCTGGGGTGTATAATGAGCACCACCGGTTAGTGGCAAATCCAGAACCTTCTTTCCTGTAAACTTCCAGCAACTGATGAAATTGCAGATCGGCTACAGATTTTAGGGCTTTTTTTTTAAAAATCAAATGCCTTACTTATGAATAACAAAAACTAGCATATCTTGGAGTTATTCTAGATCCGATTAGTGAACTAAAACTAATATAGGGCTCAAATAACTGGATCATCTAGGCACATCCTTCAACACAATATTGAGACAAAAAACAAACTACTAAGTGCAATTAAATCTGGTAATTGAGGAAGCTTTTGTAGAAATGAGCAGAGAAGTTACCAGAAGAAATCCGGTTGGAGTTGGAGTGAAGGTGAATGTTTTAATGGAGGAGCAATGGCACATGATTGTATCTTTATTGAATATCAGCCATGACAGTGACCAACAACTCCTGATTGAGATATCTTTTTTTACATTGGGTGTTGATTTCCTATGAAAATTGTGTGGTTTAACTGAACTGAATTCAAAGGATTTCAAAGGAATTTGAATGCTTGATTTCTTTTACTCTCTTTTGCAGATAAGTTTTAAATGCAACAAACTTTGCTAAGGATATAATTATTTGGTCCAAGACTAAACTTGACCGCAAGATGCTATTGTCTACACTTGAAATCTAGGATATGGTTACCTTGGCTTCTTTTTGATTGTCGTACTACATGATGTATTTTCCTATCTTACTTTGTCTATTATGTTTATTTATATACGATGTTCTTCATGCCTAGAGTCTTCTAGACAACAAACGTGACCCGTAAAAAGTTGAAACCCAATAAAGAATTCAAACATGAGACGTATGTAAATACAAGGGATGTTTAGTTTGATAGGACGTGATTAAAAAAACTATAAACAAAGAGAACATAATTTTAGATTAGTACATCATAAGTCTCGAACTATATTTTATATTCATTGGAGCTTCTTGCCTTCTCGATTAAAAATTTTGGATACCCAAACTTTTCAGTATAGCAACGGGGTTTCTGTTTAGGGCCCATTATTTAGAAAGATCGATACGATCTGGCCCTAGCCCATCGATTCTATAGAGTCTAGAGCCTTAATCACTTGGGTAGTTGCGTAATTGGATTTAGTTTAAACTTTAAACCCACTAATGCACATTTGATATTTTATTTTATTTTTTTAAAACTATTTAGAAGTTTTATAGGCAAAAATATTGATTAACAAAATGACTCTTTAAAAATGCTCATTAAATGTCAACGGCTTGTATTCCAACGGTGTTTAGAGTAATATTAAGGTGTCCCTTTCCCTTGTGGTTGTGGGTTCGAGTCCCGTCATAGACAGTGGTGTAGATTTAGAAGTAGATTTTAAAACTAGGTTAATTGGATGTGTGTATTATGCTGTTAAAAAGAAAATGCTCATTAAATGATTGATCCAACTATCTTTAGTCACCAATAGTCCAATATATGTTTGCATTTAATGTTAATTTTTCAGGTGTCATAATGACTTATTTGTCTATTTTTGTTAGCTTTATGTATCAACATCGACTTACCTATTTAATTTATTTTGTCATTAATTGTAAATATATTTCATAAGGGTTGGGTTCAAATGTGAACCACTTTTTGGTTGTGAACGTGAGGACAGCCGAGAGCGCGACACGTGGGGGGTGACTAGGCGCCACGTAAGCTCCACGGCGGATGACTAGGCGCGATTCATGGGAGGGCTCAAATTAAAGGAGGGGACCACATTCAAAGACGTCACGTATCGCGCTCTCGGTTGTCCTCACGTTCACAACTAAAAAGTGGTTTACATTTGAACTTTCCTCTATTTCATAAATCGTTAAATGATAAAAGACAAATTAACTTTCTCTTGAATTGATTAGATAACATTTCCAAAAACATGAGATGCAGCCACAAACTTTATGTATAATTTGATTATACGGAAAAAGCAAATATCAAAAGCTTAGAGTTTAACTTCTTTGATTATCACTAAATAGAAATGAAAATGCTACGTCATTTGTACTCACTTTTATTTTATTTTATCTTGAACTATAAAAAAATTAGGTTCATACGACACAAGTTTAAGCATCATAATAGCATATTTTATAGAGCTTAAGTTTATAAAACCACGTTATAAAGTTTTTTTTTATTTAAAAGTGTCACGATAACATCAGTGCAGTTCAAGGCGGTCTGGGTGATGGTTATGGAGCGGACGTGGGTGCGGGTAAGGGCCGAATTCAGACCTGCATGGTTGGTCAGCTGGGCTGGGCTCTCGACGGTCGGGGCGGGTAAGTGGATCGAATTTTATTTTGTTTTTGGGTAATTAATTAAATCCAGTAATCAATTAATTATTTTTGGGCTTACCGTTTGATTATTTTGGGCCTAGTCAATTAATTTAATCAAGGGAGTTCAATTAAATAATTAATATGTCTAGATATTTAATTAATTATTATATTTTCTGATTTAATTTAATTCCATTTTAATCTTATATATTAATTAGTTAGGAATTAATATTAATTAATTATTAATTCCAAAATTTGTATAATAAATCCATTGGATGATTTATTAAATTACTAAAGGTGTTGTAACTAATCACAAGACTTGTGGCGTAGCGGTAAGACCTGTAGGGGATGTGAATAGTATCCAATTCACCTCAGGTTCGAATCCCTTCGTGCGCATCTTGTGGCCAGGATTAGTCTCAGACGACCCAATTTTCTTTCAATTCTAAATTGCCAAGGATGTAGTCTAGGCAAAGCCTAGATGAAACTTATAAAAAAAAGGTGTTGTAATTTGTAAACGAATTATTAGAAAATTAATTAATTTAAATTTGCTAATAATCTAACTGGTACATCGAAATTGGGTTGCATTTAATATATCAATTACTTAAAAATTAATATTTATTAATTAATTGTTCCTAGGTGATGGATCATCGTTAAATCATTTAATTGGTCAGATAATTTGATAATACAATTTCAAGGGTCGTAATTGAGCAAAATGATTATCTAGGACATTTAAATTAGGGGATGGGGTATAATATATATTTATGGGGTGAGTAAATATATGTTTGGTGACATCTAAGAGCCGAATGGTCAGGGGTTGATCAAAGGTTGACCATAGTGGACTTTTTTGGCAAATTTGGCTGTTCATAGAATATTTTGGTGCATGTCATATATGTCATTACGCGAGGTTACACATGCATTTAGGGTGATCAAAGATGGGTACCCGACCAAAATTATGGAATTGGTCCCAGAACATGAAACAATGCTTCTTGGAAATGGAATGTTAAGGACAAGAACCAGAACTAGAATCGGGGTTACACCTTTCTTTTATTTGGGAACCAATTTTGGAACCTCGAGATACGCCATTTCATACTATAAAAAATTTATGCTACAAATGGTAAAAACTAATCCAATAAAACTAAAAACTAATAATTACATAAGTCGAGTGAAAGAAGAGGTCGCAAGTATAAGTGTGCAAGTGTCTAACCTTGAAAAGTAATTAGTAATTTCAAATTTAGTTTATTAAATATGAAAAAACTTATAAAATGGTTTTATTATATAAAATAGCAGGTACCCATCAGTTCTGGTTCTGGGTACCCAGCGGGATCGGGTACCTGGCTTTGGAACCGGTCCCGGTAGAGTACCTAGTGGTTAACGGTTCCCAAAAAATGATGAGCCAGAACTTGTCTTGATCGGTTTGTATTTTAGGAGGCGAATCAATCACATTGGTTATGGTTCCGCATGGACGGACCTAAAGAAGTGCATACGGTGGCACATGTCACCGTTTCATTTCTCCATCGTAGTGTAAAAGTCACATGGTAGTGAAATGTGTCATCATATCAATTTGTTGTGTGTCACCATATATATTTTAAAAACTGCAATAAGGACTTAAGTTTACCTTGGTATAGTTAGTTAGTTTGTTACCTTTTAAATGTGCGGTCTTGCGTTCAAGTATTGTAAAAGTCATTTGTCCTAGATTTTAACTTTTAATTTTAGATTTGTTGTGTCTATTAAAAAATTGCTTGTACCAAAATTTGAACTTCACACTTTTGTATTTGAAAAGCAATTGACCAGACCAAACCAATATAGATTTTATGAACATTATCTCTATATATGTTTCTTATAGTCAAATTGTGTCACCGTTTAAAAAAAAATTTATAGGTCCACCCCTGTGGTTCCGCAACCGACAGTTTCAGAGTAGTTCTTAATCCAAATGAAGGTACTCGCTTAGGCGAGTCTTCATAAGACTTTCTAGGATGTGTACATATGTAAATAAAAATTATTTGACATGATTAATGTTTGCCTTCAATAGATTAATTTAGACATTCAATTTGGACATTTTTGCCTTCTTTGGACCTGAAGTTACATACTTATCTATAGAAAGAGGCTGGACTCCGATTTAGGACGCGTGGTAAGGTGTGGAGTATCTGGTGAGTTTCCTCCAACTACTTTTAGTTAATGTCTACAAATTTTATTATTTGAGGATGTTAACACTTGAATTTGTGTTCTGAAACTTTTACTTGAAAATTGATGATCTTAAAAATTGATGATCTTAAAACATGAAGCCTTATGTTTGGGCGAATGTTTTGGTCAATGGGAAGTGTATACCAACAAAGAGCACATGAATTTATTTTATGTAGCTCATTATTAAGGGCAAGTGTGTAGTCCACTAGCCCGATGAATGGTCATAAGTGTGCATGGCCCTAAATGTGTACGATGTTGTAACATATGTTGGTTTGTTTTGTTGTTTTAATATGGGTGCATACTTATTCTTATTATGTTTTAAATTCATATATTTCTTTGTAAATTGTGATGTAGAGGGAATTCATAGACNTTTTGTAAACTGAAAACCATTTTTAGTGAAGCACCTTGTAGAGATCTCCAACAAGGGAAAAAGAAAAGTATGATTGGAGAGTGGCCTGAAGGTAGGTTGTGGGCTTTATCAGCTTAGTTACGTAGTTGCCTAGATAATATTCACTTCTATGTAATAATCTCAGCAATCTACTTAACCTTTCCGCTGCAACTTTATGAGTTATTAAAGTTGGTAGACTTTAACTCATGAGTTGATAGCCGATGGAGCATCTATGCTAATTATTTAATTGTTTAGATTTTAGGTTGTTAACAAACTATTACTATTATATATTTGAGTTTTATGCAACATAGTCTGATATAGGACGTATTAATGTTGGAGACTTGTATTTGTTTTAAGTTAAGACTTATGCTATGATTGTAATTCCGATTGTACCTTATTCTCATGTACCACGATGTAAGCTAATATTTAGGCTAAATGATGTGACATTACTCATAGAGGAAATTAGGGTGTTACAAAAAGTGTCATACAAACCCATTGTAACACTTTTGAATATAACACTTTATAATATTGTCCCCAAGGCTTAAGTCCTATAAAATACGTTTATGACGCTTAGACTTATTAAACGTCCTATATACCTAATTTTGTTGTAGCGTTCTATTCCTTGACTACCTTTTTTTCATGAGGCAATTCAGACAAATAAACTCATTTTATCTTACTATGTGTTTTGAGAATTGTGTATGGTATATATACACACACAACACTACCCTAGTGAATCACAATATATACTACAAAATCTCCATTAGTTTTTCTTGTTGTTGTTAACCATGGGTAATTATAAAATCTATGTGTAATCAGAATAATTTGTATGGACTCGACTAATCATTAGAGATCTGAAAAGCAATAAAAAAAATCCTAATAATTTAGAACACTAGAATTTAAAAAGAAGCATTTGGTTCGATTTAAGGAATATAAATGTTAGATTGCCCCTAGTCTCTATTTCTGTGGGTGGAGAAAAAATTTAGTAACAAAATTTACTATTCTCTAGTCTTTATTACATATTCTTGTTAGGGTGTGAGTATATAATTATATTTTATAAAACTATGATTTTAATTTATTCTTTATAGTTTCATTCCCAATAAATTATATGTTTACTATAACATTTATAGTATAATTCTTCAACAGCTATTTTGTTATATTCTCAAGGTTTAATTAATTAGTTATTCCTTTTTATATAAAATTGAGTTATTTAATTATTTGTTGTAAATTTGTTTAACCATGACTTGTTTATAATGTTACATATTTTAGAATTCTTAAAGATAACTAACGATGAGAATTTTTTTGGCGAGTAGAAATTTCAAAAAATAAAAAATAATGATGTTAAAACGTAACTTATTCAACATTTAAAAGTTATTAGATTACGTTAAACATTTAAAATGTTACATTTAGACACCCGTATTTTAAAAGACATCCGTATTTTAAAAGTACGTTGTCCAAAATAAAAATCAAAACAAAATAGTTCTATTGTCATATGGCTTATCCTTTTAAATATAACATATTTCTTAGGGATTTCTTTTCAACTTTATTAATATTCTTATCAATAACATTATAATATATTTATGAGATGACAAAGCTTCTTCTTTTTTCACAGTTTCTTCAACTGCCTTAATCATGTGATTGTATGCCTTGATACTGGTAGAGCTGAATCTATATGTTGCTAGCCTTGAAAAGCTCCTTACACGATTGGTTGCTTAAGGTCCGTTGGTGATTCAGAAAAAATGGATGATAATCTCAGAAATAGAAGGACTTCAAATGGGTTGAGTACTTAGTATAGCCCAACTAAGATATTAAAAAGTTATCGATGGATTTGATTAAATTTGTTTTATATACTCAATTATTAATTTATTTCTATTAAATTAATATATGGAGTCTAATATTACATTCTTTAAAAAGTATGTTTTTCTCTTTTATAAATGTGAGAAAATATTGATTGATATCAAAAAGAATGAATCAAAATGAAATGTCAAATCATTTTATAGATATTCCAAATGCTTAATATTCCATATATAAGACATTTTTATAACAATGGATGAACCATTTTTAGCAATGAAAATAATAATTTAGGAATCAAGAACTCATATATGGAAGAAGCAAAGTAAAAGGTATTCAAGTGTCAACAAGAATAATTTAAAGGACAAAAGGGAAATTATATTCTTTTGCGCTTCAAAAAACTCATGATTACATAAATGGTGATTATTAATTTAATATACTTAATGAGTAATATACTAAATGAGTTTCATTCGTGTGATTGTCATGATAACAATTTGGTCTATCTGGCGTTGGAAAAACAAGGTTGTTCATGTGTCAGATGAGGAGGTGGGTAAGCTCCAACAGGAGGATATCTTCCCTGTGGTTCAGAGATTGGCAAAATTCTGGATTATTTCTAGAAAACCATCGCTTAAAGGGATCTGAGAAAATAGGTTTTTACATGGTTTATCTCGTTGGTTTTTCTTCCGTCTTTCTTCTGGGCTTTCTTCTTGTTTGATTTTTGGTTGGCATTATTCCTCTGTATTTGTTTTTCAGCCTCTTGCTGGATTTAGTTGTTTAATAGAAGTCTGGGGTTGATTGGTGGGGGTAATGACCTAGCCGAAGCTCTTTGCCTCTCTTCCTTTTTACCGTTCAATTATTTGTACAAAATCTAATCTAATTTAGGTGCATATAAGAAAAACCATCCAATTCAATTATAAGTGACTTAACATAACTGAATAGCCAATGGTATATAATTTTCTATAATTGGATTGATTAACAGTAGAATTTAACGTCCGTAAAGTCGTCCAATATGTTTTTAGCTTAATTACATCATTTTGAGGATTTTAAAAGTTTTCTCGGTTGATATCAAGAGATTTCTAACTTTTGTTTGTCGATTTTGCCAACTTTTGAAACTTCAACTTTTTTATGTTTAATAGG
>LUCG01262493.1:511-11267 GCA_001633085.1 Carthamus tinctorius | reverse complement strand
CAACTTCCCAATTACGCGAGTATGTCAAACCACCAGCAAACGAACCTATTAGTGTGACCAAAAAACCAGCAAAAGCTCCAAAAGAGGCAGCTGCACCGTCCACTTCCAAGGAGAAAAACATCCCAAGTCAGATCACACAGCCACAAAGCCAGCAAAAGGGAAATCAAAGCAAGTCAAAGAAGAAAAAATCTGGGAAAGTCATATCTCTTGCAGAGGCTTCCAAGGGCTCTATCATCTTTCAACAGGGAAAACCATGCTCATGTGAAGCCCGTAGGCACAGATTGGTGAGTAATTGTTTGTCTTGTGGGAAGATTGTGTGTGAACAGGAAGGAGAGGGACCTTGCAGCTTCTGTGGGGCCCTTGTTCTGAGAGAAGGCAGCACGTATGCTGGGCTTGAGGAAGAATTTGGCCCCTTATCGGATGCTGAGGCAGCAGCCGAAGCTTATGCGAAGAGACTTGTTGATTATGATCGCAACTCTGCAGCACGTACAACTGTGATCGATGATCAAAGTGATTACTATGAGATTGAAGGGAATAGTTGGCTGTCAATGGAGGTATTTTCTATCTTGTTGGTGAACCTTTTGATCTTAATATGCATCAGATATGTGGTCACTTTTCTTTTCACACAAACCGTGGATTATCACAGAAGCCACTGCTCAACTCTTCAGGGTAGATGTAAACTAAAGTGTCTCTACATACATCTTACCCACCCTGGGACCCCACCTATGGGTGGGACATATTGGGTTTGGTTTTGTATGCGGTCGTTTTGACTTTTAGCATTCGCTGGCACACAGGAGAAGGAACTTCTGAAAAAGAAAAAAGAGGAGGTTGAGGAGGCTGAACGTGCTAATCGCAACAAAGTTGTCATCTCTTTTGATTTGGTTGGCCGTAAGGTAGGTATCATTCTTTGACTTCTCTACATTCGTTGTTTACGAATCCTCCTTTTTCTCTTGAGTATTTTATGATTGTAAAAGTCTATAAAACTTAGTGAATGCTCTTATGATTTAGATTTTTAGCATACTAGTTGGTAGCAGTAGCACCCTAGAGATTCCATCTTTACTTTTCGTTTGGATTTACTTGATTGGATTCAGCTACTGCATGCTGCTAACACAATTATTTTTGAGGAAATCGACAACATAGCATATACGCCAAGGTGGCAACTGGCAAGGTGCATGCTGAAACTCTCGGCTTTCATGCTTGGATGTGACAATTAATCATGAAATATGCCCAATGTTCACGGTTTAATATTTTCTTTCCCATGGCCGTATCATTTATTACTTGTATTGAACTGTTAGAACTTCACTGTAGGTGCTTTTGAATGAAGATGAGGCCTCGGAACAACTGCAAAAGAGCATCTTGCTTAGACCTGCTGATGATCGAGAAGTGAACCGGTTCAAGCCCAACCCAAACCTCGAAATACAACCGATCTTCATCGACCCCGGGCCCACCAAGAAAAATGGCGATGGCAAGGCCAATCATGTGAACAAAGGGCTAGCCAGAGGCTTGTGCCTGGAAATCAGTGGGAGAGTGCAGCATGATAAAGCTGAACTGAAACACCATGACCATTTGGATATTAGCAGCTTCTAAAATGGGGTTTTTTCAGTTATCTTTTGTACAAAATTTTCCCATTTTCTTTGAGCGGTTTCGTTTTGTATGCTAGAGTGCGATAACGTTGGATTTGGTACTGGTTTTTGTTTCTTGTACGATATATACGAGAACGGGTTGATTTTTGGGGACATCTGGTTGTTTAATTGGCTGTCACTTGTTACTGATCATTAGGTTGCATTTGGGAAATTAGAGGTAACTTCTACTAATAAAATTTATGCAAATAATCAGAATCTTCTGTGGAATATAAACTCTGAATCACGAATGATTTAGAGTCTAACAAGACAAATATGAAAATGTCACAATTCACTCTAAGTGTATTCTCTCTAAGTTTGTAAACGAGAAAGTTCTCGTGAGAAATAATTTTAGAACGAGGTCGTTTGAAAACCTTTCTAGTGACGGATCTAGAAACTTTTATAGTTTGAGGTAGGTGTTGAAAATTTTCAAAAATCTAATAATTCATCCGAGCCAAAATGGTTTCGGCTTTTCGGCTTCGACTTAAACTGTTCGATTAATCAAATAAAGATAACTTATTTGGTTCGGTTTCCGGTTGATTTTTTACTATGTGGGTTAAACTTACATATTATGCTACCATTTATATGTTTTTCTATGTAGTTTAAATGTAGAACAGATGAAAAATATTATACACTAAAGCATAATTCAAAGGTTCNAACATGTTGGTACTTGGTGGTCAATTGAGAGGTCGTGGATGTTGAGCCAGTGCCTAGCGGTGAGTAGTCGTTCGTTTGAACTTTGGAGTCAAAGATGAGCACGTTGTTGCTGGCTATGTGTGCGTATGCCTGCAAATGGACTGATTCAAAAAATCGGATTAGTATACCAGGTTAGCGGCCCTTTCCGTCTTTTTGTTGGGGCCAATAGAATGTTTTACTATTTTTTTGGTAGTTCTTTTGAAATTCTTTGGTGGGGCAGTGAACCCCTACTAGGAAGCAATAGATTCGCTCCTACTCTCTCTAGTATTTACACTTTGAAGAAAGGAAAGGTACATCAACACTGTTGATGTACCTTTCCTTTCCGACACCATTGCTTGTGTTCATCTTTATAAGATTTTCTTGTCACCGGGGTTGTTAGAATGGTTGTCTCATTGTCACATGATATTTTTTTAATACACCTATAATGCATTGCAAGTCATATTGCATCTAGTACATGCAGTGGCGGATCCAAGATTTTTTCGCGAGGGGGACACCTTTAATATAGATTAAAGGCCCCCAAAGTTATCCTATATATTTTTAGTCTAATTCCATCGTTTCCAGGGATTTTTAAAGTATTATTGGTTGATGTTAAGGCATTTCGAAGTGTTTTTGACGATTTCGAAAGACTTTTTCGGTTTCTTTGATTGATTTCAAAAGTTTTTTTTTTTGGTTAATTACGAAACACCTTTTTTGGTTGATTGGATCCCATACGTTAAGAGAGTTCCTTTTTATTCTTTAATGGGGGCCTATGCCCCCCATAGCTGACCTTGTGAATCCGCCAATAAGTGTTGCTTCAAGGGCGTGCTTACTTATATTAAGATTCAAAGAATAGTGCTATCATAACCAAAATTGGGCACACAGTCTTCTACTTAACATTGCATGCATTAATTACTTACATGAAATTATAATGCAACATAACTAGGGGAAATTTTGACATGAGTTTGCTCACAAGTCTTGATAATATACAACCATTATTGTATATCACTTGACATTTGTGCTTAAAATAACATGAGGAAAGAATGGTGAGCCAAAGTGACAAGAAGATTTGACTATGAATCAAATAGCATCTTGGAGCTACAACTAAGTTTTTATGGATCATACAAATACGATATGTTTTGGGAAGTTTAGAATGTATGTTATGCATGTAAAATTTATCGATGATAGGGGTAAAGCTGGTAAAATTTAAGTATAATTTGCCATTTGAGGAAATATATATACATATTCCTGGGGGTGTCCAAAAATCTATATGATCAATTAGAATCGGTTGAGCATAATTGGATCAAACAAGATCCAAAATTTTAATATCCAAATTGGATCAATTGGTCCTTAAACCGCAATCCATAATCCCGTACAACCAAACTAATCCAGTCTAATGACCATCTGATTAATACATTGATAATATATATGATTGATAATATTTTACGACATTGTTTTTACGTAATATTCATATTTATTGGTTTTAAAAATATGAAAAATCTATAAATAATTGGTTGAATGGTGGATTTAGTTCAATTAAAATATTGAAAGGATCCAATTTAAATCAATGAATAATAACCAATAGTAATATCAAATGAATGAAATTCCTAATGAAGCTAATAATTTATTGGATATGATTAAGTTGAATGTTAAATATTAATTGAATTGAATTAGATTAAAACATACCAATGGGCATCATTTGATATTTTAAAAAGCACATCAATTTTCCCACATACAACGCAATGTAACATTCGATAATAAAATGAATATTTTTCAAAATTTATATTCTCTAGAACATGAATCATACCAAAGTAAATTGTATTTTCATATATATATATATATATATTGTCCAATATATAATTGTAAAAACATATTATATTTTCTTTAACTTAAATGCCAATTCTTTGCATACTTCTAACTATCTAAAAATTTTATAAAAAATATAATGTTTAGGGATGGACCCAAAAATACTTTTCAAACGAATTTAGATTTTGGTTGACTTCAAAAGATTTTTATTTTCANACTTTTTTTAGTTTTTTTGAGAGATTTTTGGGTTTTTTTGGTTGGTTTCAAAGAGAATTTTTCGGTTTCTTGGTTGATGTCAAAAGAATTTTTCGGCCTTTTGGTTCATCACTTGAAGTTTTTTTTTGGACGGCAGTTAAACTCACGCACACACGCCCCGATCGAAATCGAAGAGGTATCCAGGATCCATTCGGGAACCCGACTAATCCTCTCGACCATGGAAACCATTACCGACCCATAGCCTCGCCCATGCCCGGCCCGAAGCTCGATCCATGAACTGGGGTGTTGCCTCCTGTTCCCTCCCCAAATCGAACCCAAGTAGACAGAGATACCATCCACTCCCCCCCTCATGATGTTACCGACCGTTGAGCTACAAAGGAATCGACAAATGTCCTTAGTTTGTACATGGAGGGATTCGAACTTGGGTGTGCACTATGTACCCTCCAAGCACTAACCACTCCACCACAACACCTTGGACCATCACCTGAAGTTTTGGAAATAATACAGAAGCACTCTTCCAAACGATACGGTTACACCGTAACAAAGCAAATCTTTTTTACTAGTTACCAGACAAATAATATGATGTTAAATATACTTTTCTTTTTATTTTTTTAAAAGTAATATTTGATAAGAAAACTAAAATCAAATTATTCACATTTGAAATTTATGATACTTTATTTATACATTTGAATTTACTTTTGAAAGAAGGATTATAAATGAGTTGATAGGGTGCATTTTACCAAATCACATGGGAGAGGGAGAGAGAATATCATTGGGGGTGCAGGTAGACCCTCGAAGCAGAGGATCATAAACTCCCCCAAAACCCTAAAACTCTCTCTTTTTCTTTTTCTTCCTTAACCTCCCAAAACCCTAAACAAATACAACCCCCCCACCCCACTTCAGAGTCTTCTTCTTTCAACCAAATTCTCTCTGCAAACAACCAAACCATTTAGGGCTTTTCATCCCTCCATTACAGCTCCTCTAAAATGGTGGCCGATAAGGGCAAGAAACCCAAGATCGGAGAGAAAATCGTCGAGGAGAACGACGAGCAAATCGACGGTGAACTCGTTCTATCGATTGAAAAGTTGCAGGAGGTCCAAGATGAGCTCGAAAAGGTACTTTTTTTGTTCTCTTATGGCTCATCGATTTGATTGATTTTAGCTCAGTATCTGTAAATACTTTAAAAATAGTAAAAATACATAGCAGTTCGTCTTTAATTTCTTCGATTTTTGTGAGAGTTTTATCAGGGGTTTGTTACTTTTGAAGTTGATTTTGTGTTTAGGTTAATCAATTGATTCTACTGAAGTTTTGTGTTAGGTTCCCCCTTTTTGTTATTTGATGAATCTTTCTTGTTAAAAGTGTGACTTTATTGTTGATTTTGCTTTTCAAGCTATGCCATAAAAAAAGCTATTCTGGATTTGCTTGTTATCTCAGTGGGGCCAGAATTCTGGTTTGTTTGTGAATTTAATTTAATTTAATTGATTTGAGTACTCTGTACATAACAAAGGTGTCTATTATCACTTTTTGTGGAGTATCATGTTATTGAAGTCTTACTATAAAAAGATCTCAATTTGGGGGTTAGGTTAGATTGTAGGGCGGTATACTGATAATCGATGTGTAATTTGCTGTTTTGGGATTGTTATTATCTCCGAAAGTGGTTAAGTTTGTTCTCTTAATTGCCGAATGAAACATAGGCACATTGGATTAGGTTGAAATATGGTGTGTTGGTTACCTATTTTGTATTCTGTTGTGTTTGTTATTGGGATTAATTGGAATAAGAATTATGAAATTGTTGTTATTTTTAATCTTAGATCAACGAGGAGGCAAGTGATAAGGTCTTGGAAGTGGAACAGAAATACAATGAGGTCCGGAAGCCGGTGTATGATAAGCGTAGCGATATCATCAAATCGATTCCTGATTTTTGGCTGACTGCTGTGAGTGATTCATCTCGGTCGATGTTGACTATTGCAAAGTTTTTATTTAAAACTCAAATCTAATCGTTACATGTTGATGCAGTTCTTGAGCCACCCTGTTCTTTCTGATCTTCTGAGTGAAGAAGACCAAAAGGTTGGAGCTTTAAGTAATTTAAAGAAATATATGTGTTAAAAATGCAATATATTGTTGATAATCTTATTATTTATTATTTTTAAGTGATAATCTTGTTAATTTTGTTGCTTTTTAGATCTTTAAGCATCTAACCTCCCTGGAAGTGGAAGATTGCAAAGATGTGAAGCTGGGTTACTCGATCTCATTTGTGAGTAATATACATCAAGATCTGTTTTTTTTGTAAATTATGTCACATTCATAGTTTACTGTTATTTTGAGTACATTATTATATGACTAATTACACAATCATATACTCCTTTTTTTTTCAGAACTTCAGTCCCAACCCGTATTTTGAAGACACAAAACTCACCAAGACTTTTACCTTTCTTGATGAGGGTACAACAAAAATTACGGCTACCTCAATAAAGTGGAAAGAGGGCATGGTAAATTCTTTTTTTACTTCTCTTGCTCATGTGCTAAGCAGCAAGTGTTTTTGTAGCTCGAATCCTAATCTTAATTGCGTTTCTTTTTAAAGGGTGTTCCTAATGGGGTTGCCCACGATCACCATGACCACAAGAAGAAAGGAAACAAGCGGTGCCATGAGGAGGATAGGTTATTAACGTTCATGTGTTTGTTTATAAGTTTTCCACCATGTTTCGTACTTACTTTGTGTACATTCTTGGATATCTTGATGCAGCTTCTTTTGCTGGTTCAGTGGGACTCAACAGAAAGATGTGTTGGAGGAAATTCATGATGAAGTACGGTCTTTGTTTATAAATTGGTTGAATTTTTAATTTTTAATCTTTAATCATTCAATTGTTAAATGATTTACTTTTCACAATGTTTGTTTTGCAGGTTGCGGAAATAATTAGGGAGGATTTGTGGACTAATCCTCTTACATATTTCAACCATGTAATCCCTTTTTATTTCAAGTTTCTTGTGATTTGTGGAGCCTTTGCTGGCTTATCTTCTGGTTTACTGATTTTATTTTGCACAATTTTTTTTTGTTCAAGGATGCTGATGAAGAAGATGGTGATGAAGGCGATGACGAGGTAAAAAGCGCCTTCTTTCTTCAAGAAAATACTAACAATTCATATAAAACTGTTCTTTTCGAGTTATCCTAGAAGCAAAATCAATCAATAATTATTTCTAAACTAATATTATCTATTATATCATATTTACGTAGAAATCATTAGTCCGTTTCAACATCGAGAATTACTTTTTATCTATTATATGAAAAAGGGTTATGCTGAATGTACATTTACCTACTAATTTCTCCTCCCACACATCAATATCAAGGAATCACCCTTTACATTTTCTTTGCACAATCTGACTTGATTTTGACATTAATAAGGGTGCATTTAGCAAACACTCGTATGAAGGTAGGATTCATGTGAATGGAATAAACAAAATAGTCGGTGGGAAATGAAACATGGAAAATATATCAAGGTTTACCTAGTAATTGGTTTTCGACTTTAGTACTTCGATAGAAGAACTTAGAAAAAATAAAACAAAATAGTCGGTGGGAAATGAAACATGGAAAATATATCAAGGTTTACCTAGTAATTGGTTTTCGACTTTAGTACTTCGATAGAAGAACTTAGAAAAAATAACTAATTTCTTTTGAATTATTACTATATACTAAAAGTTCTGGGCCCCTATTTCAGAAGCATATGTGTTCTTACTTGATTAGATGTTATGTGAATTGCTTATCTTTTTAATTTCTAAAAGGAAAGCAATGGGCTTTTTGTTTGGTTTGCGCATAATCAACTTATTTTGCACATATGTATATATAAATAAATGTATGTGTCTAGCAAATGAATTTTTGATTACTAATTTCGGTTCTTGACTTGTTGGTGTGGATGTTTTAACAGGAAAATGGCACAGATGACTCTGAAGAAGATGATGAGGATCAAGAAGACGACGATGGTGAGGATGATGAAGGGAACTGAATGAGTTTGTGTAAAGTGGTTTATAACAGTCGAAAGGTTTTTCATGTTTAGCGGCTAGATGTTTATCTATAACTGTGTGGACGTAAAAGGCGGATTTTTTTTTCCGTCCATAGATTTATAGTTCTTTACTTTGCAGTTTATTTTGGGAATTACAGTTGCTTCATCATGCAAATGTAAAACAAAGAAAACAAGAAAAGAAAAGTTTCCTGAATCTAAAAACCTTTGGTTTGCCTTTTGCTGATATGAACAATCTGACTTGTGTCTTTTGGGCTTTAAGAGTTCAAATCTTGAGGATTAGAAATTAGATATTTGAAAATGGTTGTTACTGCATATTGTAGTATGCAACACTAGAGATGGCTAAAAACCGGTCTTTGGCTAGGTTGAGTCCAAATCAAGGTGCAGTCATGTAGCACCACTTGGTTAGTTTTTTTGTGGTGGTGTCTTGCAGATGAGATTGGATATGGTTGGACGGTTGAGGGTAAGGTAAGCATGTAAAAAGATTACGTAAGGTTTTGGAGTTTTGATTTGATATGATTAGGTTAACCGTTTATCAATCTTGTTTTGTGTTTCTAATTTTATTCCATCTTTTTTGGTGGGGAATAAAAATACATTTTTTTTTCCTATTCGGTTAGTTTGAGTCTTAATACCACATCAAATGTTGGAATGGTCTCTGTTTTGTTTTGTTATGTCCTGTATATCAAATGCATCATAGGTTCGAAACTTTGGTATGCTTGTCCTATTGACAACCCGGGAGCTTGGGACTGATTAGACTCAAGTATTGGTTATAGCCAGAGAGTAGCATTAATGGTCAAGGTGAAGTTATGATCACATTGTTTTATGTTTGGTAACAAAGATGGTGTATCCTAGATGTTTTGGACACCCTAATTTTCAAAAAACAAAGGGTGGTGTTGATTTGAATGGGGAAAGTGTTTGTAATTGGGCCTTTATTGTTAATGGTAACTTATGATTGGATCTATTATAGTTGGCTACCTGTAACATTCAGTAATTAAGGTCATGTTTGGTGATCATAAACTAACTTATTTTTTAAGCTTATTACAAAAACTCTATTTGGATAGCATAAGGAAGGGAGATGCTCGGTCTTCAATCCGAGAGGGGCAAATTCTTTCAACTCGTTTATTACTACGTTGGGTCTAATTGATCCCTCATCGGGGGTAAAAAGTTTACGTAGACCAATGCTGCTGGTACTAAATATCTCAAGCTGGATCAATTCCTTCTCTTTGACAGCTTTGGGTGTGTTTGGCCATTCTCGCTTGTGGTGGTCCTATTGCGGCTGTACTCGGATCATTACCCGATTCTTTTAGATAGTGGGCATTAGGGCTTTGGCCCAATTCCTTTCAATTTTTATAACTTTTCGCTGAAGGTTGAGTCCCTTTCAATCGTGGTGAACGAGAGTTGGAACAACTTGGCAGTAGCGGGAATCTCAAGATCTCATATTAAGTTGCTAAATAATAATCTCAAGTTGCTTAAAGATAAGGTGAGAGCCTAGAAGCGGAGACTTTTAGATGGCTAGCTTGGTGACAAAGAGATTATGAAAATTAAGTTATCAGTCCTTGATGAAAAACAGGATTTGGTGGGTCTTTCGGATGTCGACGTGGCAGAAACAGGGCATATTATGGAGTAGATCAGGCTCATCGACACTATAGCTCTGGAAGATTTGAGACAAAAAGCCAAATGTAGTTGCTTACGGGATGGTGATGAAAATTCCAGATTTCTTCACAATATGTAAACTATAGGAGGAGGAAACTTAATATTCATGGTCTAGCAGTCCACGAGGGAAGGAAATCGAATACTGTTGAGCTTAAAAATTTGGTTTTTGAAATTTTCAAAGACAATGAAGAAACCTCGTATGGTAGCCCCGCTTTCCACAGTGACAAACTTCTTAAACTCTCGGTTGAGAACTCGCAGTTTCTTGAAGCACTGTTTTTCTCGTTGGAAATGAAGGACGCAGTGTAGAGTTCTGGGTGGTCTAAAGCTTCGAGCCTAGATGATTTTTCTTTCGTCTTTTTACGTCATATTTTGAGTACTATTAGGGAGGACGTAATGGCAATGGTAAAATATTTCGAAAGATGTCCAAAACTTTCTGTTGGCTTCAATTCTTCCTTCATTACTCTTATGCCTAAGGTCAAAGACCCTTTGTGTCTTAACAACTACCGCCCGATCCTCTCATGGGGTGCATTAACAAAGTCATCTCAAATGTCTTGGCCTCTCGCTTGAAAGTTGTTATTGACTCTATTATAAGCCTGAAATAAACCGTGTTTGTCAAAGGTAGGAACATAGTGGATGAGCCTCTTATCGTTAAAAAATTCTCTCACGGGCAAAAAAAAGGTAAATTGAGAATCTTACAATAGAAAGTTGACTTCAAAAAGATGTTCGACAATACCCATTGGGATTTCTTGTTCAACATTCCCGATCAAATGGCTGGAG
>LUCG01262444.1:0-21374 GCA_001633085.1 Carthamus tinctorius | reverse complement strand
TCTCGTATTCTCTTAAATTGATGTCGTTCTCGTTTGAACCCACCCCTATATATGTATATATATGTGTAGTATTAGGTTCAAATGAGAAGTGCTAAAAATATGAGAATAAGAGAACTGATCTCTACCACTCATCCGGTCAATAAAGGCAGCTTTGACCGGGTCTCCTCCTTTAATAATATTCACCCTCCCATTAATCGCGTCAATCCTCCATGATCACATCCACCGTAACCGGTCAAAGCCGCCTTTATTGACCAGATAAGTTGTAAAGATCACTTCTCTACTTCTCATTTTTTTTTAGCACTTCTTATTTGAACCTTGTATATATACGAGAAAAGAAAAGGAGAATATCAAATTAAGTTATTGATAGAATAATCACAAAAAGCAGGCTGACCTAATTCCAAAGTAGCTCAATTTCTCTTTCAATATTTCTCAATATTCTCAATTTATCATCTCGTTTATAAAATCACAAAATCAATTAACGGTGAGAACATCTCATCTCATCTCATCTCGTATTTAAAAGCCCAAAATCAATTAATGGTGGCATTTTCGTAATTACACACAAGACCCGACCCAGACTTTTAAACAGCCCCGATATTGATGACAGCTTGTCGTCTTTTAAAACGGGATAATGAACACAAAAATAACGTATACAAAAGAGAAATCATCCACTGCGTACGTGCCATGGACCTCACAAAACCTCAGCCGTTCGATCATCTTGATAGTGGGACCCGATAAAAATTAACGGATAAAGATGTCGGACTACCATAAGCGGAGAAGCAGCTTAGCCTTACTTCCTGGTCAAGCCAAGCTGAAGTACAGCTGCATCGCCAGATTCCGAAGCCGATGAACTAAGACAAAGTAGCCGGCTTAGTGGGTCCCACGTTTCACTTTACTTATCACTCTCCATTCGTGCTTATTGATAAGTAGACATTTTTATTACATGATAAGTAGGTGTGCTTATCGTCCATCTTCTATAAAAATCGATATTTCTGCAAGTGGTATCGTATTTTATTTTCTCTCCCCACNTATATATATATATGCAAAGCTGACCTATATATATATTTAGAGAGAGAAAGTAGAGAGAGAAAGCTTGTATTCTTCAACCTCGACTTCTTCGTTTTCTTCGTCTCTGTGCTATCGTCAATCGATCTTGTTATAAGGTTCGTTCTTGAAGCTCTGTTTGTGTTTCTTGAAATATTTTCTTTAAAAATTGTGTGTTTTTTTTACTTTTCTTTTATTAATTATATATATAATTATCTTTCTTGAGTTGCTTTAATTTGCCATTTGTGAGCTACTTTAGCTTTCTTTTACATCTTCGATTCCCAGTGATTTAAAGCTGCTTTCTTTTCTCTGATCCGCCAAAGAAATCTGATTTTTTGTTTAATTATATAAAAAATATATAAAAAGATTGAAACTTTTCTTATGATTATTGTTGATATATGTCGGTGCATGCTCATCCATAAATGGGATTTTTGTTTGCTCGTTTAGATTTAAAGGTCAAGTTTTTGGGATCTANTTTTTTTAATTTCCCAAGTTTTTTGTTTAATTAATAAATTAATTAAATTTGGGTATTTTTAGTCTACTTTTTCTAATTTTCTTTTTGAAAGCTTAATTATTTTCTTTATGTTAATGGGGGGTTTTGCAGATCTGCTTTATTAGAGCTCCGGCAATCGGTCGCCGGATTTAACGCCGGAAAAGTTGCAATGTCATCTTTAAGTAGAGAGCTTGTGTTCTTGATCTTGCAGTTTCTTGATGAAGAAAAGTTTAAAGAAACTGTACACAAGTAAGTTATTTTTTTTTTGGGTATTTGAGGTTTTAGGGTTATGTTCTTTAATCATTTCTAGGAATTATGATTATCTAAATTTGATGTTTTTTTTGGGTATTGGGGTTTATGATAGGCTTGAACAAGAATCAGGGTTTTTCTTTAACATGAAGTATTTTGAAGATGAAGTGCATAATGGGAATTGGGATGAGGTTGAGAAATACCTTTCGGGGTTTACGAAAGTGGACGATAATCGCTATTCGATGAAGATTTTTTTCGAGATTAGGAAACAGAAGTATCTTGAAGCATTGGACAAGTAAAACCCTTAAATTTCCCAATGTTAATTTGTGCAAATTTGATGTGGGTTTCTTGATTGATGAATTGTACTTTCGATGATGATTTGTGTCGTAGGCATGATCGATCGAAGGCCGTGGAAATCCTTGTTAAGGATCTTAAAGTGTTTGCATCATTTAATGAAGAACTTTTCAAGGAAATCACTCAATTGCTGACCTTGGAGAATTTTAGGTACTAAAATTAACATTAATCACTTGGAAACGTCCGAAAAGGGTTTTTAATTATTAGTCTTCGCCTTTTCGGTTGCATTTTAGGGAGAATGAGCAATTGTCTAAATATGGTGACACGAAATCGGCTAGAGCTATAATGTTGGTTGAGCTCAAGAAACTTATCGAAGCAAATCCTCTGTTTCGTGACAAATTGCAGTTTCCGAACCTTAAGAATTCAAGACTACGGACTCTTATTAACCAAAGGTGAAATTGTACCACATTTGCGTTGCGGTTTTGGATGTTTGTGAAAAGTTTTTGTGTAATCTTTATTCGTTTTGCAGCTTGAATTGGCAACACCAACTTTGTAAAAACCCTAGGCCAAATCCTGATATCAAGACTTTGTTTGTGGATCATTCTTGTGGGCAACCAAACGGTGCTCGTGCTCCATCGCCTGCAAACAATCCGCTGCTTGGATCATTACCGAAAGCCGGAGGCTTTCCGCCTTTAGGGGCACACGGGGTTTGTTTTTTGTCTATTTCTCGATATGGGTATTCGGTTTCTTGAATCTCTTTTGATTATTTTGCGTCTTTTTTATGTGTGAAGCCGTTTCAACCTACACCGGCTCCGGTTCCAACTCCTCTTGCGGGTTGGATGTCTAATCCGCCGGCGGCGGTGTCTCATCCGGCGGTTTCCGGTAGTGCAATTGGTCTTGGTGGTCCATCTATTCCAGGTTACTTGGCTAATATTTGTTGAAATTTATGCATCGATATTGTTTTGATAATTGGCTAATCGAGACTTTTTGGTGCGATTGAGCTCTATAGCTGCTTTAAAGCATCCAAGAACTCCACCAACGAATCCTTCTTTGGATTTCCCGTCTGGGGATTCCGATCATGTTAGCAAAAGAACAAGGGCCATGGGCCTAACTGATGAGGTGATTAATCTAAATTTTCTAAATGATGTCAGTCTTTATTCCTTCCACCTATTTGTTCACATTCTTGGACAAGCTGGGGGTCTTCATGGAAACAACCGCTCTACCTTGTCGGGGTAGAGGTCAGGTCTGCGTACATCTTACCCCCCTGGACACTCGTTTTGAGTAAACGTCAAGTATGCATACATTCTTGCACAAGCCGGGGTCTTTACAGAAAGAATTCTCTACCCTGTTGTGGTAGAGGAGGTCACGTCTGCTTACATCACACCCCCAAGAACCCACTTTGGAGTAAAGGCCATGTTTGCGTACATCTCACCCCCTATACCTACATTTGGGCATGTTTGGTTTACTCTTGCTAGCATATGAAGTATTGATGGTTTTTCCATGGTTTGGTTCATTATACAGGTAAACCTTCCAGTTAACGTGTTGCCGGTGTCATTTCCGGGCCATGGTAGTCATAGTCAAGCTTTTAATGCATCCGATGACTTGCCCAAGACCGTTGCACGAACTTTGAACCAGGGTTCATCTCCTATGAGCATGGATTTTCATCCTATACAACAAACCTTACTCTTAGGTAGTTAACCACATTTGGCTTTTGCACGAGCCGAGGGTCTCCATGGAAACATCCTCTCCACCCTTTGAGGTAGAGGTCAGGACTGTGTACATCCTACCCCTCCCACACCCTGCTTGCTGCGGGATATACTAGGTTCGTTTGGTTTGTTACTTTTAGTAAATACTGACTCGGAATTCCATAAATGCGATGCGTCAGTTGGAACAAACGTGGGTGACATTGGATTGTGGGAAGTTGGTTCAAGAGAAAAGTTGGTTCTTAAAAACTTCAAAGTTTGGGATCTTAGTGCATGTTCAATGCTTATGCAGGTATGTTATACCTAATTAATCACCTATCAACTTTGCATATCTTAAATCTTATCAATTAAGCAATTTAGGCTGCGCTCGTAAAAGATCCCGGAGTCTCTGTGAATCGTGTAATTTGGAGTCAAGATGGTTCGTTGTTTGGTAAGTCGTGCTAAGCTAATTACGGCATAACATGCGAATGTTCTTGATGAAAAAGTTGATTTGTTAACGATTTTATGCGAACAGGAGTTGCATATTCTAGGCACATTGTACAAATATATTCTTATCATGGAAGCGATGACGTGAGACAACATCTAGAGGTACTAGTATTTCCAATTTGCTCACTCGTTACAACAAAATCGGCTTTATAGAACGCCAAGTATGCCTAAATGTCCTAATAAGCTGCCTTGTGGAACTTAAGTTTACATGACCAAACAATGTGTGTCCTATGTAAAATTGTTACAATAAGTTGATAGGACGCTTTTTGACGTCCTAACGGTTGTTAGGGACACTTTTGAAACAAAGCGTCATATCAACTTATTGCTACACTCCTACATAGGACGCATAATTGTTTGGTCCTTTGAATTTAAGTCTTATAAAGCACTCTATTAGGACATTTAGACGTATTTGACGTCTTATAAAGCCAATTTTGTTATAGTGACTTATTTCTCCCTGCAAACGATGAATAACAATGGTTTATTTCGTCTATAGATTGATGCTCATGTCGGTGGAGTAAATGATCTTGCATTCTCTCATCCAAACAAGCAACTTTGCGTGATAACTTGTGGAGACGATAAGACCATTAAGGTTTGTTTAACATGTATTTGTGGTTGACGGCTTGCAATAACACTGAATTCTTGTTTGGTGTCTCGTGAATCATATGATTGTAGGTTTGGGATGCGGCAACCGGTGCGAAACAGTACACTTTTGAAGGTCATGATGCTCCCGTGTATTCTGTATGCCCTCACTACAAAGAAAACATTCAGGTAACTTATGCCTAACGTTTCAGTGGAAATAACTGCTCTATTCTTTAGGGTAGAGGTCAGGTTTGCGTACATCTTACCCTATCCAGATCCCACCTAATCTAATACTGGGTGTTTGGTTTGGTTTAATCTGACACATCATGTTCTCGACTTTCTTCAAGGGATGTTGTCTTCCATCTTTCTAAACCTTTTCCGCTCTTTCTTGGCCTCAGTTCGTATTTTCAACGGCTCTTGATGGGAAGATAAAAGCATGGTTGTATGATAATATGGGATCACGAGTTGATTACGAGGCTCCTGGTCGCTGGTGCACAACGATGGCGTATAGTGCCGATGGAACAAGGTAGGTGCAATTCCATCATTGTATTATCTTATTGTTCAGTTTAGAGTCCCATATCAGCTAAACTTAGACCATTTCTGCTTTATATATGCGGGGACCTTCTTTCTCTCCTCTAGGGCTCTTTTGGAGAGTGATCTAATGAGGTTCCACATATTCTAACATGGTATCAGAGCAAAAGTCAACCATACTTGGCACTCTAGGGCAACATATACTCGTTTCAACACTATAGGACAATATGTGCGCCTGTCTAGCCTCTCTTAGATAGGGCGTGTTAGAGTCCCACATCAGCTAAACTTGGATCATTTCCTCTGAATATGTGTTGGCCTCAAGGGCTCTTTTGGAGAATCTAACAGGGTTTTACATATTTTCACACGTGATTATTATAGGCTTTTTTCATGTGGGACAAGCAAAGAAGGGGAATCACACATCGTAGAATGGAACGAAAGCGAAGGAGCGGTGAAAAGAACCTATCTAGGATTCCGTAAGCGATCTTTAGGTGTTGTGCAATTCGACACAACTAAAAACCGCTTTTTGGCAGCAGGTGACGATTTTTGCATCAAATATTGGGATATGGATAACGTCCAACTTTTAACAAGCGTTGAAGCCGATGGAGGTCTTCCGGTAAATGCTATTCATCTCGTTTAAAGTTTTTAGAGATCACCAAATCTAATTCGTTGTTCACACCTCAGGCGAGCCCGCGAATTCGGTTTAACAAAGACGGTACTTTGTTGGCCATTTCCACTAACGAAAATGGCATCAAAATCTTGGCGAATTCAGACGGTCTTCGTTTACTTCGGACTTTTGAAAACCTTTCTTACGATGCTGCTTCGAGAGCTCCCGAAGCTGCAAAGGTAACCGTTCGAAACTCACGAGCATGCAATCTTGAACTCCGTTATTTGCATCTTACGTTTCCTTATAACGATCATATTACTGAATGCAGCCTACGTTAAACACGATATCTGCCGCCGCTGCTGCCGCTAGCAGTGCCGCGCTAGCGGAAAGGGTTGCCTCTGTCGGCTCGATCTCAGGAGTGGTCGGTTTTAAAAAACCGTTTCTTCAGTTAATTGCATGATTCTTTACAATTGGATTATAAACGGTTGCAAATTTCGTTATGTTAGAATGGAGATACGAGAAGCATGGCGGATGTGAAACCGAGAATCACCGAAGAACCGAATGACAAATCGAAGATTTGGAAGCTCACGGAAATAAGTGAACCTTCTCAGTGTCGATCGCTGAAACTCCCGGAAAACATGAGAGTAACAAAGGTCCATTTATTGTTGTTATGATATATTTATTGACCACATTTAGACCATGTTTGGCAACCATAGGTAAGCTTATTTTTTGAGCTTATTGAAAAAACCCCGTTTGATAAGCAAGCTTATAAGCTAACTTTTTGAAAAACTAATTCAGATAGCTTACTGGGGTTTTTGTTTCATTTTCTTTTTCCAGTTATACCCCTCATATTTTTTTTTATATTTATACATTTTAAGAAAGTTTTTACAAAAAATGATTTGTGTTGTTATAATTTTCTTGCTTTGATGTGGAAAATCAAGCTTTATTGATTGTTGTTTATTCTTGATGACCCAGATATCAAGATTAATATATACGAATTCAGGAAACGCTATGTTGGCGTTAGCATCAAACGCTATTCACTTGCTGTGGAAATGGCAGCGTAGCGAGCGTAACTCGAGTGGCAAGGTAAGACAGCTGCTATTTATCGATAAGAAAAGGTTAGACCGAAGTTTGGTACTTTTAACTCGTATTCGTAATTTAATGCAGGCAACCGCCAATGTTTCACCTCAACTATGGCAACCTTCGAGCGGCATTTTGATGACCAACGATGTCGCCGAAACCAACCCCGAAGAATCTGTCGCCTGCTTCGCGTTGTCCAAAAACGATTCCTATGTAATGTCGGCATCCGGAGGGAAGATTTCTTTGTTCAACATGATGACATTTAAGGTAAATTAGTTATGAGTTCAGAAACGGTGGCCGCATCACAACGTAATCGGCTTTATAGGATGCCAAATAAGTCTAAATGTCATAGTAAACTGTATCATACAACTTAAGAGGCTGTTTGGCAGTTGCTGAATGATTAAGTCGTCAATGTGTTACAGCTGGATGTAATGAAGCATTTCAGACATCCTAACAAGTTTTTTAGGACACTTATACATCCTTTTATAGGATACTTGTTTCTATAAGAGTTTTTTCAAATAATGTCATAAAAGATACTAGAGTAAGTTACGATTTTCGTCCCTGTGGTTTGTAATAATTTTGATTTCCGCCCCTATGGTTTGCAACTTATTGCTATTTTCGTCCCCGGACTAATTCTTACTCTTTAAGTACAAGGGACTAAAATAGTAAACTAAGGGACCGGAACAACAATAAATTGTAAATCATAAGGGCGAGAATAGCAATCTAAAACCATAGGGACAAAAACCGTAATTTAGATACCACAAGGATGAGAATCGCAAACTTTAACAAACTACAGGGAGGAAAAACGTAATTTACTCAAAATTTCAATATGCTAAATTTCAAAAGTGTTCTAAAGAACTCCTTAAAACGCCAAAAAATGTGAACTTATTGTAACATCTTTAGATAGGTCCTATAAAGCAATTTATTAGGACATATCCGGCCTCCTATGAAGCCAATTTTGTTATAGTACTAGTGATACGCAAGTGTTGGTGTTACTTTTCGGCGTGATGTTGTATAATAACTCGTTGCTTCACTATCTCCGGGAATTACAGACGATGACGACGTTCATGCCTCCACCACCGGCGGCTACGTTTCTTGCTTTCCATCCTCAAGACAACAATATAATCGCAATCGGTATGGATGATTCGACCATCCAGATATACAACGTTCGTGTGGATGAGGTAAAGAAGCCGTCACACTCACTCGGTTTGATCTCTTTTTTTTTTCTTGATCGCTAATTTACCGTTTTCGAAATGAAGGTCAAAAGCAAGCTTAAAGGGCACTCGAAAAGAATCACCGGTCTTGCGTTTTCTCACGTGCTCAACGTCTTAGTCTCATCGGGAGCAGATGCTCAGGTTAGTATGATCAAGAAGCCAATTTTGATGTTTAATAGAAAGTTATAACCTCGTTGAGAACGTTGGGGGTCCCACGTCGAATAATTTCTCATCCATATACGTTGGAACCTCACTTATTGTGAGGAGGGTTCTTTTTATTGTGGTTTCACATGGTATCAGAGCTTTCAGAGGCATATTTACCACTCAGGGTCTCGGGACTCTGTGGTACACTAGAACAGCAGTGGGTTTGTAAGACGCCTAAAATGTATAAGCTTCCTAATAAATTGCTTTTTAGGATCCAACCAAAACGCGTCCTATCTAAAAAAATAGGTTTATAGGATGCTTTTGAGCGTTTTAACAAGATTTTTAGGACATTTTTTTTCTTCAATATAAGGTGTCATATTAGTTATTTTGTAAGACACTATTTGAAAAAGTGTCGTGTAAACACAAATGTCCTATAAAAAAATTGGTTTTATAATATACCCTAGGATGCTTCTCAAAATTGTTCTATAAAAGAGCTAATATGGCACTTTATTTGAAAAATGTCTAGAAGAACTTGTTAAAACTCCCAAAAATATGTTATAAACCTATTATAACACTTTTAGATGAAACATTTATAGTTTTGTTCTATAAACTTAAGTCTTATATAACATTCTATCACGACATTTAGACATTTTTGTCAAAACTCAATTTTGTTGTAGTGCGTAAGTTATGCCTGTCTAGCCCCCTACACTACAACAAAATTGAAGTTATAGGACGTACACCAAAATTAAAGCGGTCCTAATATACCACTTTATAGGACCAAAAAATAAAGTGTCCAATCTAAAGACGTAATAAGTTTATAAGACATTTTTGGACGTTGTGACAAGTTCTTAGGACATTTTATTAAAAAAAAAACGTCGTATTAGCTATTTTATAGGCACGCCCATTGAAAAAGTGTCCTAAAAAATGGGTTTATAGGACACTTTCTAAAAAAATACGTTGACGTACCACTTTCTCCTAAAAGGGCTCTTTTGGATCGTAATCAAATGGCGTTTCACAAATTTTCACATGGTATCAGCCAACCAATCTCATTGAGAATTTGGTATCAAATTCTTACTTCTAGTTTCTTGATGTTTTTTATTTTTTTATTTTTACGTTAGCTTTGCGTGTGGAATTCGGATGGATGGGAGAAGCAAAAAGCACGATACTTGCAACTTCCGCCCGGAAGAACACCGACGGCACAGTCGGACACACGGGTGCAATTTCATCATGATCAGATCCATTTTCTCGTTG
Organism: Carthamus tinctorius; assembly: GCA_001633085.1. Classification (NCBI taxonomy): domain Eukaryota; kingdom Viridiplantae; phylum Streptophyta; class Magnoliopsida; order Asterales; family Asteraceae; genus Carthamus; species Carthamus tinctorius. The sequence goes on along the minus strand of LUCG01262444.1, from coordinate 11,705 downwards.
TACACGAGACCCAACTCGCTATCTATGAAACGACAAAACTCGAATGTGTAAAGCAGGTAACGGGGACTAACGGACCTTTTTTTAAACTTACTTTCCGGTGACGAACCTGCGTGTCTGAAGCGTTAGTTTTTTCAGTGGCTTGCACGTGAATCTTCCGCCCCGATATCGCATGCGATGTTTTCCTGTGATAGTCAGCTCGTGTACGCGAGCTTCTTGGATGCAACCGTCTGTGTTTTTACGGCTTCACACCTTCGTTTGCGCTGTCGTATCAATCCTTCTGCTTATCTTTCTCCCAATGTCCCAAGGTAAAATCCCTCAAGCCGTAAGCTTCTTCAAGTCAGCTTAATGAGATGCTAAATATATCTGAATGGCCTAATAGACTGCTTTATAGGACATAAGTTTATATGGCCAATAAGCTGTCCATAGTGTGAAGTGTTTGAATAAGTTGATCAGATGCTTGAGTGCCTTAGACACTTTTCAAAAGTGTCATATAAATGGATCTTTTTATAAGTCACTTTTCAAATAATGTCATAAAAACTAAAAGGACTAGAGTAAATTACGATTTAGTCCTTGTTATAAATTTCTATTTCATCCTTGTGGTTTAGAAATTGCCATATTCGTCCAAATGCTTTGCAATTTATTGCGATTTTCGTCCCTGGACTAATTCTTACCTTGAAGTAGAAGGGACGAAAATAGTAAAAGTTTGTAAACCACAAAGACTGAAACAACAACAAATTGTAAGTTATAAGAATGAAAACAGAAAGGAATTACAAACCATATCGATGAAAATCGTAATTTCTAAACCATTGGGATGAAAATTGCAATGCTTAAGAAACCACAAGAACCAAAATCATAATTTGCTCAAAAGAGTAATAGGACTTTTTATTTCGAAAGTACCGTAAAGTACTTCTTAGGACATGAGAAGTGTCTTATCAATTTATTGTAACACGTTTACATAATAATGTACAATTGTTGGTCCTACGAAACAGTTTACAAAGACATTTAGACATATTTAACGTCTTATAAAACCATTTTTTTTCGTAACAAGTCTCAAACTTTTGTTTTCTTTCAGCAATTCGAGCGTGCATCCGTTAGTAATCGCTGCACATCCACAAGAACCGAATCAGTTTGCATTGGGGCTCTCAGACGGCATTGTTCATGTTTTCGAGCCACTAGAATCCGAAGGCAAATGGGGGGTCCCACCACCGTCTGAAAATGGTTCATCGAGTAACGTAGGCGGTGCTTCCGTTGGAGGTTCGGGGGCCGAACAAGCCCAACGATGACTCCACCGATTTCATTGTGATAATTTTTTTTGGTCCGGGAAAAATGTAATCTAGTCGGTGACGGTAGATCTAACTTATTCAGTTTGTGTAAATTACTACTAGATGTTTCGGATTCTAAACACGAATGTTTCGGGACATGTACTTTACGTTAAATCGAAGTTCTCAAAATTCGACTCAAGTTATGTAAAGAAAGAAACCAAATGAATGATAAATGAAGCACTTCATTTTATATAGAATCATCAGAATATTTACAAGAATTTTTTCCAAATGAATGATAAATGAAGCACTTCATTTTATATAGAATCATCAGAATATTTACAAGAATTTTTTTCCAATTTAATAATATTAAAGAGAACCCAGAATATTTACACCAATCTTTTCAAAGAAATCTTGATTTCAAGATAATAACATTAAAGAGATCCACCCATGGATGCCTTTATTTACATTACAACCTTCCATTTCCATGAAAGTAAAAGGCTTCCATTCCATCTGATATTTACAATTCAACAAATTCTGGATCACCCAAATTTATGTACACAAACCATCACCATCCTCCAAAATCATTCGGGCCGAAACGTCACGAGATCCGGAAGGTGCGTTTCTTGGAGTCGTTTTATATCATTCGCAGTCACCTTGGTCGACTCCAAGCTAAGTGATTTCAAGTTCTTGAGCTTCGTTAGATGCCGCAATCCTGCACTCGTTACCCGCGAACTCGAAACATTTAAAGACACCAATCCCGTCAATTCTGCAACGAAACAGACCCCGATTTCAGACACCCACTTCGTTAAATAATAAAAAGATAGCGGGTTTTGAAAAAAAAATACCGGAAAGTAATTCTAGTGATTTATCGGTAAGGTGGTTGTTTTGTGAAAGGTTCAAAAGCATCAAAGATTGAAGATTCTTGATGTTCTTCACACCAGCATCGGTTAATCCCCCACCGCAAATTTCTAGCGATCGCAAGTTCTTGAAATCTACACAAAATGCAAAGTAAAAAAAAAAAAGAGAAACGAAAGCTAGAAATAAGAAGGGCGGCTAGGGAGATGAGTGTAGCATACTGCGCAGATAATTCGTTCCAGTGTCTGTTATTTTAGCGCAAAAGAGGTCCAAATGAGTCAATCCGGTCAAACCTGCATTACAAATAGGAATTAGAATGTGTTTTGTTTTGATGTTAATAAGTTGGAGTATATTTAGATGGGTATGTACTTGTAAGAGCTGCAAGTCCGGCGTCTGTGATTTGGCGAACATCCAAATTGAGGGATCTAAGAGAAGACAATTTGGCTAAGTTTCTTAACCCTCCATCAGTGATGATAGTGAATGAAAGATTCAAACTTTCCAAATTCACTAAACCTGCAACATCATATATAAATCCATCAAGTTTAAAGGCGAAATAAGATATTTTATAGTAAGAGCACTCTGGTAAATGTAGTTTGTAACATGCACACGTGCATACCGTCCAGATGAAAGCTTACCAAGGTGTTTCTCAGTTTTTCATTGTTTTGAGAGTTCTTCCCCTCCCTCCCTCTCTCTCTATACACACACACACACACACATATAAGATATAAGAGAATGTCCTAACCAGATAGATGACGGAGACCATTATTTCCAACTTCTGTATCAGACANATATATAGACACACACACATCAATATATAAACAAAGAATATGAAACAACCAAGTGAGAAAGTAATGATTTATTAACACAAGAATCACCTGCTAAGTGTACCAGTCCTTCGTCCCCAATTCGACATGAATCAAGATTCAAGCTCTCCAAATGTATCAAACCTACACCAAAGCTTATAAATACAAAATTTTGCAAACACAATGTTGTGTAACTTTGACAGCTAAAATTAAACCATTTCCCACCATGATCTATTCGAGCTCGTTTAGAGAGTAACCTAACAAGGTTTCACATATTTCCACATGGTATCAGAGCCAAAATCTATCACTTTAGAAACTCAACACTCTGTAGCCCATCTAGCCTCTGTTAAAGCAGGGGAGTGTCAGGGTCCCACATTGGCTACACTTTGACAATTTCTACTCTTTATGATGTTGGATTCACTCATAAGGGCTTTTTTTGGAGAGTAATCTAACAGGTTCTACATATACTCACATGTCATTTCAGTAGTGCAAACATTTTGTAACATATTGTCTAGAGGACATGATTATGTCAGAATTTGTTTTCTTGTTTAGAAGGAAGAAAAAACTTACATATACTAATATTAAGTATGAGTGAACGTTAAAAAATTCACCTTTCAGGTGTGCAAGAACAGCATCTGATATATCATTGAATCCCAAGTTCAAGACTTTTAGAGACTTCAACTCTGCATGAACATATGTCAATCTAAGAAACACCCTGGTAAAAGTTAAAATTTTCATTTGAACCTCTCTCTCTCTCTCTCTCTATATATATATATATATAATATATAGAGTCACCTTATTTTACAAACTCATTAATTTGTGCAAACTATGTAAACCACTTTTTGGTTGTGAACATGAGAACCACTAAAATCGCGCCACGTGACAATATTCAGTTTGAATATTCATGTATTATTCAGACTGAATAAAGCTTTATTCAGTCTGAATGAAGCTTTATTCAGTCTGAATGAAGCTTTATTCAGTCTGAATGAAGCTTAGGCGCGCGGTGTATGATGTTCATACTGAATAAAGCTTATGTGCCGATTTTCATTGCCACGTGGCACGATTTTAGTGGTCCTCACGTTCACAATGAAAAAGTGGTTCACATTTGAACTTTCCTCTCTCTCTCTCTCTCTATATATATATATATATATATATATATTTACAAAGGGAGGTTCAAGGTAAAATCTCAGAAAATGAAAAACTCAGAAACACCCTGGTAACCGTTCATCTTGACGGTAGGCACATGTGCATACAAGTAAATTGAACTATTTTTTTTATGTACGTGTGCATTTTACAAATTACTTGTATGCACATGTTCAAACCGTCCAGATAAATGGCTACCAGGGTGTTCATCAAATTTTCATTTTTTTATGTTTTTCCCTTAAATCTGGCCTATATATATATATATGTGTGTGTGTGTGTGTATATAGGGAGGTTCAGGAGAAAACTTACAAGAATGGAAAACCGAGGAACGCCCTGGTAGCCTCTCGTCTAGATGGTATGCACTTGTGCATACTAGTAAACTAAGTTGTTTTTTGGTTTTTATGCACGTGTGCATGTTAAGAATTACTCGTATGCACAAATGGGGTGTTCCTTAGTTTTCCGTTTTTTAGGTTTTCCCCTGAATCTGATCCTATATATATATATACTTACTCAACCCCAAAATAAATTTCCACAATGAAAAAGCACCCAATTTTGGAAATGTGTAACTATTACATTTTTGATTAACTAAACGACAATTTTACCCTTAACATTACAGAGATAGTATAAAATTCTCCATCTCATAATTAAGGGTAGGATCGGAAAGTAACCATTTACTTTTGATAACAGACACCTACTTCGTAGCACACTCAAATACATCAAATGCTTACTTGAAAACTTGTCACACCCATCATCTTTCAGATCAGATCTGCTTACGTTCAGATAAAGTAGCCCAACAATATCTAGAAAACAAAACAAATGGGGTTGAATCAAAAACTCTCGAATACCTCATGATGTAACAACATCAACTGATGATTTTCCAATCGATTTATATATCGTTATATGAACCTGAAAGCGAACCCAAACATGCTGCAGTTATCGGGCAGCGTTCCATATTCAGCAACTCAAGTTTGTGTAAACCTGTTAAAAGAACGTATTAGTTTAGATTTCAATTTGCAGTTAATTAAGTCGACAACATTTACAAAAAAATTCATATAAAGACAGCGAATAACCCGAGAGACCTTTCAAGAACGCGACACCATTATCGGTGACCTTGCTGCAAGAAATTTGTAATTCTTTGAGGTTTGTTAGCTCTGAAACATATAAAAGAACGAGTCATCGGCATAATATAAGATCATGGTACGTCTGTGTAGACAACTCGCATCAAAAGAACATATTAGTTTAGATTCCAATTTGCAGTCGCTTAAGTGTCGTAATAGACTATTTTATAATTAAAATGAAATATGTTGCCAGCGGAACAAAAATATGTTTCAAAAATATAAAATAAAAACATATCGAAAAATAAAAGAAAAAAGGAAGCATTAAATATTAGGTTATATTTGGGTTAAAGAGTATGGGTTAGGTTCACGTGAGACTTGGGACCATACTTTATACTTGGAATTTCATCGCAAAATATTGTGAAGGTAAAAGAAGTGTGAACTGTGAAGTTTCAAGTGTAAAAACTTGGTCCCATGGATCTCATGAAAACAACTTGGTCTCACATAAACATTCTTTGTTTGTGAAAACAACTTGGTCTCACTTGGTCTAGAGGGTATATTAGGGATTATGGAAATATAACATGCCATTTCTTCAAAATCACAACTTATTATGAAAGAATCTTGAAATCCTTTGTTTGTGGAATTTGAACATTCTTTTTAAAAAGAATGAACCAAACAAGGGAAATGGAATTTGGTCAAAGGAATAATTCCAAATTCCTACCTAAGTGTTCCAAATCCCAATAGACTGTTCTATAGGAATTAAGTTTATAGAACCTAAAGATGATGAACTATATCTAAAAGTGTTGCAATAAGTTTACAAAACGCGTTTGAGCGTCCAAACAAATTTTTTAGAGCATTTTTATAAAAAAGGGGTCCTATTAGCTATTTTTTAGAGCATTTTTATAAAAAAGTATTCTATAAATTAGCTAATACGAAACTTTATTTTAAAAATGTCCTAAAAAGCTTGTTAAGACGCCCCAAAGCGTCCTACAAACTTATTACAACACTTTTAGATATGTCTGGTCCAATAAACTTAATTCCTTAAACGTGGGACGTTTTTGTTCTGTACTGTCTTTGCATACCAAACGACACCCTACCTGAGAGAGGCTTCATATCCGCATCGGTAATGCAGTTACAACAGTTGACGTTAAGTGCCTCAAGCATTTTCAGACCTGCCAAATATCGAAATACCAGGACCCCCTTGTTAAATTATACGGCTGCAAATACAAGATATATATTCTTTTTACATATTTTTTCAGTATCACTTATAAAAGTTCTGAAAAATCAGACTTTAAACAAGATCGATTTAGAGTCCAGCTGTTAACTTCATAAGAACTGATGCAGAAACATCGTTTGTTCAGGCTGCAACTTTAGTTTGAGCGAAGAAAACTTACATTTCATTTCTGAAAACCAGTCATTAGCTAATACTCCCTCTGTTCCAAAATAAGTGTTTGTATTTCTATTTTAGTTTGTTCTGAAATAAGTGTCCACTTTCTGTAAGTGCCTACTTTCCAATTCTACCCTTAACTATGCATGGAAAAATTCATCGCTCCCTCAACTACTAAGGGTAAAATCGTCATTTAGTTCATTAAAATGTTTAATAATTACAAGTTTCATTGTAGACACTTAATTTGAGACGAAGAGGATATCATATCAAGATCACGATGAGATAAATATTATGAGCTAAAATGACAAATAAAGACCTTTTAGATGAACGAGACCACCATGGACGCCAGGACATCTTTCCAAGTCCAACTTTAACAAATTGACCAATCCGGAAAGCACACCCATCCCTTTGGCGGTGATGCTATTGTTCCTTTTCAAGCTCAAAGTTGTTAAGTTTGAAAGACCTGAAAGATTAAGCCACAACCAATAAAACCAAAGCAAACCGAACCAAACGAGACCATTGCATCATGTGTTATTTGATATGATCTTTTTCCATCCATGGCTAGAATTTAATATAGCGATCAACATATATCTGTTTCACAATGTGTTGATTTCACATGTACTTGATTCACAATGTGAATCTTTTTGGCATGTTTGTGAAACAGAAAGTACATGTAAAAAAGTTTCACACTGTGAACCGAATACAAAACAAACACGTTGTGAAACAAATATATGTTAAATACTATACTTAAATGGAAAAAAATATCATGTGAAACAAAACCTTAAGATAGAAGTTCTCATGGATCTCACAAATTTTTGAGTTCTGAAATGATTAAGCATAAGATTGATATAATGATAAAATCATTAAAAACTCATAGAAAAGAACAATACCACTAATTCGGCCAAGCCCAACATCAGAGATCTGCTCACAGAAATTAAAGTTTAAAGCTTCAACGTTCTTGCAATCTTTAATATGAAACAAACCCGAATCCGTAACATCGGAACCGGAAAGGTCCGCAGAAAGTAAAGACGATCCCTGCGAACATATGACATCCATCCAAGCATCATCAACCCCCGGATACTCGCCTAAATTAATGTCCTGCAAAAAACAAAGAAGGGTAATTTGATAAATAAATAAAAAATCTTGAAATTACAAACTCAAACCTCACTTGTAGATATGTCTAGATGTCCTAATAGCCTGCTTTTAGTACTTCAGTCTATAGGACCAAACAACTGTGTGTCCTATGTAAAAGCGTTGCAAAAGTTGATAATAAGTTTTTTAAGACATTTTTTAACTTTTTTATTTCACATTTTTTAGAGGTGTATACGAACACATCTTTTTATATGACAGTTGTTTTTATAAGACACATTTTCAAATAATTTCATATAAAATGCTGAAAAAACACTTTGTCAAAGTCTCCTAAAACTTGTTAGAATTCCCAAAAATGTCATATCAACTTATTGTAACACCTTTACATAGGTGGCACAACTATTTGGTCGTATAAACCTAAGTCCTATAAAGCAATCTATTAGAACATTCAGACACACTTGGCGTCCTATAAAGCCGATTTAGTTGTAGACTTGTAGTGTGAGTGTCTGCCATCAAATACCTGCAAAGCACAATCTTGAAAAGCTTCAAGACAAGCCTCGTTAAGGCGTTGTGAATAAACCAATTCGTTAAAAATCTGCTGACTGATGTCTCGCGGAATCATAGAAAAGGTACCATACTCGTTAATTTCCTGTTGCATTGCAAGATATCACTAACCCTGAACACCAAAAGTGACTTAATTTGATAATTATGGGGTTCGTGATTAAAGAAGTAACGTACCTCAGAAATTTTATAAATGCATAATTCCATAAGAGAGGGGCATATCACGTGCCCTTCTTTATGATCTACAGACGCTCGAGAAAAAGAGGTTCCGAGCCATTTTGAGCTTCCACTTTTGGAATATCTTCTAGAAACTCCTCCGCGCACGTTATCTTCGTTGGGTTGTTGATCTCTTTTCCTAGAACAAGCTCCCCCCATGGGAATTCAACCTTATAACCTACAAAAACAATATATATATATACACACACATATATCACTTCATGAGTTGCTACAAATGAAGAGCAATGCCTAAGAGTGTGTTTGTTAACAACTTAATGAGCCTAATGGGACTCACGGCTTATTCAATCAGTTATATGTAATTGTTTGGTAGACGCTTGATGATATAGAAAATGGCTTATTCAGTAAACTTCTAGGGGGAGCTCTATGCAACAAGCCAATTTATTCCCGCATCTGCCCCTCCCAANAAAAAAAAAAAAAAACCTTTCCAAACAAAAGACTTCCTAAACAGATGAATCCACACAGACAGCTTTATCCATGCAGGACTTGATAAAAACCAACCAAACAACCCCTATGTCTAGATGTAAATAATGTTATAGATTTCAATAAAGACAGCTCTTTTTGATCTATTCAAGAAAAAGACAAACATATTTCCATCTTTAAACGAAAATATGGTTATGATGTTCTCAATCGAATTCATAACAACGCTTCCACTATAATCTCTAAACTCTGAATTCTAAAACACATATTATATAGCTCATATATGCATAAAAACTAGACAAAATATGATGCATATCAAATTGTAACACCCAAAAGCCCAAAGCAACAAGTTGGCACAACAACTTCAAATCCAACTTAAAACCATGGTGAAAGTTATCGGTAGCCCAAAACTTGAAACTTATAAGAAGCTCAAAACTCTTTGTATCTATCCATGTGGAACAAGTTGTTACACAAACCATCAACAAAATCCATCCTTCCTGTTTCTTACCAAACCCTATAATTCAAAAGAATGATAAAAAAATACTAGTTTTAGCAATCAAATTTAGAACAAGATTTTAGTACTAACCCACAACAGCATCCATTTTTGATCATTTTCAGAGGTTAATTTAACTTCTGAAAAGTGGGTAGTAAATAATTTTAACCTAACAATTTCACACACAAAAAGAGGAAAAAAAAAACCCCTTAAACAAATATATAAAATTATGAACAAAAAATATGAACCCCCAATTAAATTAAATTAAATGATCACCCAAACAAATTAAGGGTTGTAACTAAAACACCCATTCACCAAATTCATTCACGACTATAGTAGCATCAATCAACGAAATTGGAGCAGGGTTTACGAAATCTCGATATCGTAAAGCAAAGAACCAATAATAAGACGAACCTGATGATGGAATCAGTGAGTGAAATCGAGGGGAAAACGATGATCGTAGCTAGAGAAATTGAAGTGAGGTGTATAGAAAAAGAAAACCCATTTTCGGATTAGAGGAATTGCGATGAATTGAATTGAATTGAATTGAAGGGAAGGAAAGGAGAGAAAAAGAAAAGAAGAATTGAGAAGGTAAAGCGTGTAGGGGGAGTGATGATCGAACCGGTGGATTGTGTCAACGTGGAGGCTCGGAGTTTGATGCTTCACTGATCAAGAGGGGGGGCTTCGGATAAGACTTAAGAGGCCCCCACATTATGATTTTATTTTATTTAAACCTTGTTTATTATTTTTAAACCACATATGGGTGTCACGTATCGTACTCTGATGAGCCGGTTTTTGCTTTTTCCTGCCTAAACATGTATCTGGATGCATTTTACATTATCAGTTCATTTAAGCTTATATGATTGGATGCCATACTCTGATGAGCCGGTTTCAGCTTTTTTCCTCTTAAACATGTATCTGGACGCTTTTTACATTATCGGTTCATTTAAGCTTATCTGATTGACATGTGTCTTTTTATTTAATAATTCCACTAATTTACTCATTTTAAATAAAAAAATATAATGAAGATAATCATTGACTTTTAACATATAAATATAAGAAAAAAAATATAATTGTGATAATCATTGAGTTTTAACATATAAATATTTAGAAAATATGATCAAGATAATCATTTATTAATCATTTAATTTTAATATAATACTTATTTATTACTTTTATAAAAAGTTTACTATTAAATGTAAATTAAATTATATTAAAAATTTTGAATTAAGCAAATTATACAAATATCCAAGATTCGTTTCATGTGAGGACTAAAAAACAACTCGAAAGGGAAAAAAAACTTGGAAAGTGAGCATCGTACTTTCGATGATCATTCATATTTATAATATAAGTTTTATGGCATGATTTGATTTTTTTAAATTACCCCGTGTAATACACGGTTTAAACCTAGTTTCTTATATATAAATAAGAATAAATTGAGTAAGGAGCTATTTGGCAGTTGTTGAATAGTTAGGTATTGGGTGATTAACTAGTCGGAATGAGTAAGCAATTCTTATGATATATTGCAAAATAAAATATGGTTGTTTGGTAATTATTGAGAATGAAATCAGGACGCTTAATGGTTAAGATACAAAACCATCCTTAGAGTTCTAAAACCATCAAGAGTTAGTTGTTTTCTGTTAAACAAGATTTACCTCTTAATGATTCAGAGACTTACTCTTAATAAAATAAGAAGTAAACAAAATAGCCCTTGACTTGTGGATCTGGACCTTGTGGTTTGTGGGAATTTACACTCTGTTCTCGAGTTTAACAAGGGAAGGAAAAGAAAGGAAATGGAAGGGAGGGGAATCCTTTCCTTTTCCTTCCAAATCCGCCTATTTTTGGGATGTTAAGTTTTAAGGCAAAATAAGCCCAAACTCTCCCTCCAAATTCCTCTATTTCCTTTCCTTCGTTAAATGAAACTCGAAAACACGATTTTCTGGTTTTCCTTCCAATTCCTTTCATTTCTTTCGCTAAAAAAAACTCGAAAACAAGGTGTTATGGAATTAGTTCTTCAACCTTATTTGTTATGGAGTAAAGTATGTTTTTAGTTCTTATAGTTAGGTGTTTTAAATGGTTTTTATTTCTTATTTGAAGATTCAATTGTTTTTGGTTATGTTTTTTTAATGAATTGGGTATTTGTTTTTTTAATGAATTGGGTCTTTGTGGTTATAAGTTTTTAATGAGTTCAATCTTTAAATAAAATAATAAGTTGGGTTTTTGTGGTTGTATTAAGGACTCAACTTGTTATAGAAATGTACCATGGTGAAATGAACTGTTGGATTTTCAAGTGGGGTAGAAGGACCTTTAAAACATGAGAAAATAATTTATATACCCATTTCACAAAATCAACTTTATCTCCTACCCATTTTCTCCCTAAAATCCTCAAAATACCCACCGAAC
>LUCG01262427.1:0-19750 GCA_001633085.1 Carthamus tinctorius | reverse complement strand
GCGTCAATCCTCCGTGATCACGTCCACCGTAACCGAAGATGTGTGGCTTAGATTGCTCCTCGCCCTCTTAAATTGACATGCTTCTCGTATGAACTTCCCTCTCTCTCTCTCTCTCTATATATATATATATGTATATAGGGTCAGGTTCAAATGAAAACTCGTTTTTCATTGCGAACGTGAGGATAGCCGAGAGCANGAATAATCATGTATTATTCAGAGTGAATAACACAACATTCAGTGTTATTCAGAGTGAATAATACAGAATGCTGTATTATTCACTCTGAATAACACTGAATGTTGTGTTATTCATTCTGAATAATACATGATTATTTACAGTGAATATCCCACGTGGTGCGATCTAGCGGTCCTCACATTCACAATCAGATTTGAGTTTCCATTTGAACTNCACACATATATATATATATATATATATCTCTTGGAATAGATGACTAAATAAACATAATAGTCAAGCTATAAAGCAAATCTCGTTACCATCAAAATTCATCACAAGCAAAACTCCATGCCATTTCAAAATCAATAGCAGAATGGTTGCAAACTAAGTACCTTCTAACCCATTCCAGTGAACCAACAGAAACCATCTTCTTCCCAATTGAGGCTACGGCACCAGATCCAGGTTCCTCCATAAACGTTCCATCGTCGGGCTGCATAACACATGTAAAGTCAATCATATTAACTCCATAACCACCAACTTACGAGTTTCTCACACATTGGTGACATGAGAAAAGCAATAGCAGGCTCTTGAACTTATCAAACTGCAGTGTAGTATAGCAACACAATCCAAAATCTGATATCACTAGCCCTCTTAACAGAGTAGTCCAACTAAAAAAATATGAGTCATGGACATGTTCAAATGAGAACTACGTGTAACATTTCTTCAACCAATTCTAAGAACCAAGTTACACACTCAACATCTGATGGAGTCGGAAAGAGGAACTTCTTACTAAAAAAATCTATATCATAAGCAAAAAGAATGGATATAAATATCAAAGCTAACAGTGATAAAATCTAATAAAAGAATAAGATAGAAGTTTGAATCAATAAATAAAAAGACTGTTCATTAGGGGGAATAACACTCGTTGGGTCTAAACTTTCAGCCAAATTCCAAATAGCCCTGTAAACATTTTTAGATAAAGAATAGGCTATAAACTTCACTTTTGGTGAAACGGCCAATGTCTCAAGATAAGTCGGATTAGGCTAAGCCTCTCGACATTGCACACACACATAAAATTCATTCTAAAATATAAAGCCCTCCATGGCAACGCCACTCATATATACAGAAAAATTAAAATCTCATATTTCCTTCAAACCTGATACCTAAACCCAACGTCAAATAACAAGAGACAAAGGAATGTTCTATGATACAGAAAGAAAACACATTGACTTCTTTACATGAGCAAGTTTACATACTATCATAATTAAATAGAATTTTTCCATATGGACAAATATCCAATCATAAGGAAGTACAGAAAGAGACTTGTATCGGAAGCAACTATCATCTGGCTAATTTTCTTTTATATATACATATATATGGGAAGGGTTCATGTGATTACTGCAAAAATTTGAGAACTAGGGAACTCAATTTACAGTGTGCATTCATTGATACATACATATATATACACTAAAACTCTCATCAAACTATGTATACGATCAATGAGTATATTCAACTACGAATATACACTGAAAAAATTAGTTCACTAGTTCTTAAAATATTTACGATTCTCATTGGAAGCAAGCTATATATAGGGGCTGATTCAAATAAGAAAGCTAAATAATGTGAGAAGATAAGAAGGAAAGTTTCATATGTGAATCACTGACGAAATCCTAAAAATAAAATCTATTTGCAGATACATATGAACCGGCGTTACAGATTATTCATATGGGTTCACACATGCATCTTCAAAAGGATTTTTTTAAATGTTTCACATATGAACCTCCTTTAACCTTCCATCTTACCTTCTTACAATATTTAGCCTTCTTATTTGAACCTCCAGCTATATATTTCTCACCTTTACTATTTGACAGATTGGAAGCAGCCATAGGAGGAGAGGAGAGGAGAGGAGAGAAAGGGTAGCACCAGATGGGTCCAACTCTAGTTCAAAAATATAACCAAACCCATTGATTGATTCTTTTTGTCCACAAACCAATGTGAGTTTCACAAACATTAGGTTTATCCAGATCATTAATTGACCCCCCCTATGAGATTTATTGACTTCATCGTATGTATGACCAATCTAGGAAAGTAACACTATATGGGATTTGTGAACATCGATGAGTAAATGAGGTGGGCTATACACTTAAAAATGGTGAAAATGCCTATAAGCCAACTTTACAAGCAGTTGCCTCTACTGAATAGATCATGAATGTACTAATATAACATGCTCAGCTAGTAGGGGAGCCGGGAATAAATGGACATTTAAGCCAAACTGGTGTGCATGACAGAAATGCCGATATAGTATATACTGTCAAGTTATGAGATGCCACGATCATCATATAATGAAGCAAATTGCACGTGCACCATATTTATTAACTTGAATAATAAGACCCTTGCAAGAAATTCTAGGAACTTGATCCAGAACACAGATATCTGCATATGCCATAGAGAAAGTTACTTCATGCACTGGCCAGCAGGCAATATAAGGTACCTTTAGATTAGGACATTTAGCACCCCGAGCAGCTTCCAGGATAGCTTTCCCAATTGGATGAATTGTATTAGATTCAACTGCAGCAGCTAACTTCAATACATCAATTTCTGACAATTCATCAATGGAATTTAGCCTGCATCATAGTAGTTAACCAATTTCAGACAATTTCAATCATGCGTGAGGCACTCAGCATCCCACATACATTGGCCTCAGCACCCTAGTATGACTCTCCGCACTAAATTGTGGTAGACCAAACTTAGGTAAGAGATTTTACAGCTTAATTTACCTAAATTACAATCTAATTTAAAAACAGAAGCTAAGATCAATACTTAACTGTAACTCAGGATATTCATCAGATGTTTTAGTCACTATTTTTGTGACAACAGGCTTGCCGATGGTCAAAGTCCCTGTTTTATCAAAAACAATTGTGTTAACTGCAGAGAACTTCTCTAAGATACTTCCACCCCGCAGAAGCAATCCTTTTGTAGCACCAAGCGAAGTCCCAACCTAAAAAATTAGCAGAATCAAGCAAGATTAGACCATACGATCACATATTTATTCAAAACGTGGTGTTTGGGCGGCAGTCTTATTTTAGCAGGCAAACCTCAATAGTTTATTCTCACTCACAAACATATACACACGGGACATGGGCCTACTGTTTAGAGCACATGGTACCCATGTTTTCACACATATACAAATGACTTCATATAAATATCTTGAGCAAAAGACTTTACCAGCACAGCAGTTGGTGTGGCTAAACCCAAAGCACATGGACAAGCAACAACCTGCACTCACAGAATGCGAGTTAAATTCACATGAAATGATTAACAAAATAAACTGAAGCAAAGTTGGTAACCAATAAAAACCTCAAGAGAACAGATCAACTTTACATGCATTCTTTTTTTTTAGATAAGGTTCATCTAGCCTTCGCCTAGACTACATCCTTGGCAATATAGAACTGAAAGAAAATTCGGCCGTCTGAGACTAAGCCTGGCCACAAGATGTGCACGAAGGGATTCGAACCGTTACATGCATTCTTAATCCAGTATACCATAATTCAGTCCAGATTCTTTGAGTTTTGAACATAGGGATAACTTAGTCCTAACTCTTTATTTGGTCTGGGAAGGGGTGCCTATTGAAATTGAACCCTTGTGAGATTCCAGTACTCTTTGTCAATTCCAAGAACATAAAATTCTGTTGTCTCTTTGAATCTTAATAGAACAATTACTTTGAGAATTATAGAGCTACAGAGCTACAATATCACACTCTTATCATCAGAAGAAGCCCCAGAAGTATATAAATCAAGGTTTCATGAGGGCTTCCCAAGAGGCTTCATAAACAATGTCACAAGTGGTTTCTTCCAGATATGAAATAACATGCATGGAGGTACTACAGTTATACAACAGCTTGGTTGTGCACTTAATGACAATCAACCTCTTGTGGGAAACTTGGTTTAACTTAAGCTTTTGTCCTATCACTGATAACCAAGGCATATATGATTAACCAGCTGTTCATGTTTTCCATTCACAGCCTGTGCTTATACTCGACAGACCACAAAGCTGTTACATTTGTGGATCTGGTAATCTTGCAACACCCGAGTCTTCATCAACCAATATGATAAAATATCCCAAAGAAATAGCCCAAAATGAAGTGCTAACTTAAAAAAGAAGTACATCAAAGTTTAGCAAAGGAGTAGGTGTAATACCAAAACACTACAAGAGAGCTGTAATGCCAATGACATTGCACTTCCGTGGTAAAGAGTGGCTGGTAGAATACGTGCACCAAAAGTGCTCCAGAACATAAATGTGGCGGCAGAGATTGCCATTACACCATAAGTGAAGTGTCCAGCAACCTAGTAAAGCAAGATGTAACATTGTAAGGCAAGCAGAATCAAACAATTTAACAGTGATAAGCAAAAAGCTTGAAGTGTGCAACATTGATTTCCCAACATACAATAAGAACATCAAAAAGTGTCTGCATAAATTTCTCTCCACAGTGAATTAAAATTATAATATATTTGCTGGAAGTAAATCTTAAAACTCCCCTGGTCATCTGCCACATGGGAAATTATATGATACCCCTCTGGAGGATAACTTTCAAGTGTATTTGCTAATTCATGCTTTGACCACAAGTTTTGTTGATAAAAGAAACATGTGTTGGCCTGTTGCCTGGTTGTTTTCATAAATATAACTTAACTTTGTTTCAACAGCAGTACTATGAAATGGAGGTAGTACTAATTAAGATAGTAATGGTAGTACAGTAGAAAGTAGAACGTAAAATGTGTACTTGAATCACAGTTGGGACAATTCTACTGATCATGTGGCTCATTCAACTCAGACGAAATCCTAGGAAGAACCAAAAGAGCTGCATCGACAAGAAATAACAATTCAGAAGGCTATCAGAATGATTACGAACCAGAAAACCACCCTCGACATTTTGTGTTCATTCCCTTCCAATTCCCTTGTACAGAGAGAATGTACTGCGAGATTCTTGGATAACAACAATTTTAACACAATCAGATTACGAACTTGGTCATAAGTCATAATTTTATCTGATCCCTCCACTCTTGCCAGGGCCTCAATCATCCACTAAAACAAGATAAGTGCAGTATGCAATTATCTATTTAAGCGGTGAAACCCTACTCTCTGCACCACTAACCATGGTAAAGTACTTTTTTTCATAGCATGAATCATGCTGTTCAAATAAGTTATTTTTCCATTTACACAAGAAAGCCTCAGGTCGATAACTAGTGCTTGCTTTGTCCTTAGCAAAAAATCTTCAAACATAGATCTGCATGTTTGACCTGTAGCTCACCCCAACTTAAGATTCAAAAGCACTCTTAAGATTCAGGTTTAAGCATTCTACACAAAGTTCCATCCTAGAATCTTGATAATTGCCACCACCGTGTTTGTGCAGTTTATAGCCTGCTGCAGCTTCCTTTTTCTTTTATTTTACTTCGACAAATCGCATAGCAAGAACTACCTGAGACAGTTTCTTTCTTCCTTCCTTCTTTTTGAACAACTAATATTCTATTCTGATTATATTTCTAGTTACTGTTCAAAACTTACAGATACTCCCTTACCTCCACCATCTGTGAGTTCCACTTAAGACAAGTATACTAAAACAATTGATCTCTGAACACGTAGTCAATTTTGTATATACAATTCACTATACTGCCCTAGAAGAATCTCTACATCTCAGATCTTAACTGGGTTAAAAGAAGCACAAATCATGGGAAGGGTACCAATACAAGAATGTATGCTAGTCTACATGTGATGTTCGCATATAAGTTGCAAGCTTGCGCTTTTTAATTTCATTTTTCTGCTGATGATTATAACTTCTAAATCATATTTGTATCTAACAGTCAAGTACAAATGCAAACTTTGACAATGCAACATAAAAAGTATAAATGATATTATAATATGCACGCAGCTAATAGATGTAATTTCATTATCTAAATATTAATCTTTACCACCGAAGTTACAACAAGATAAGAGAAGGATATAGGACCTTGTCAGCCAAACGCTGAACAGGAGCTTCTCTACTCTGAGCTTCTTCAACCAAACGGACAATGTCCCCCATGAAGGTCTCACCTCCAGGCCTTCGTACTTCAACGGTAAGTGCTCCATTAAGGTTGATACTTCCTGCTGACACTTCAGCCTAGAACACGAGCAATTTACAATTAAATCCAAGAAGTGTGCTTAATTGATAAATACAACCGACCAATCTGACTGCGTCAACTTGGTTGGAATGTAGACGCCATCATGGTTGAACACTATATGCAACACATGACAGACGTTATCTTGCACTTTGGAAAAAGAAAAAAAATCAACTCCATTCCACAAATCAGTAGATACCACTGAACATTAGAGAAACTAGCGAAGGGCTAAAGGTATAAGAGCATGCATTTCTCTTTGGTTCGTTGCTCTGGGCTGGGGCAGTAATCTTACTCCTAAATTGGAAATATAAATTGGCACGTCATCCGTAACATAATGGCAACACGAGTAAAGCCTTAACCATGAGGAAGTTGATCTTCTTGCACAAGAAAAACTACAAACTTTGCATTTAACGAAAATAGCAGTTACATTTTTAGGAAGGAGTATGAACTAGACTTGTATCCTAGATCATGGTAGTATCATTACCCCTGGAAGCTTAGTGACTGGGAGTGGCTCCCCGGTGAAACTTGACTCGTCCACTGTGCTTCTACCAGCTGTCACTATACCATCAGCAGGAACACGATCCTGAACAATGAGCACAACAATTTGTAAATGACTTAAATCTAGAACAATGTTTTTTCTGACATTGTACATGGAAAAACATGTGCTCCAAAAGAATTACTAAGCTAGACTGTAGTTAGTAGCAAGAAATATTACTCAAAAATCTCTATAGCTATTAATAATATATTTGATAATTTTAGATTATAGCATGGAGATGGAACCCAGTTGTTGGACTTTATAGGAAATAGGGAGCGGCAACCTGGAGAGTAGAAGTAACATGTACAAGAAGTTTTACTTACTCCAGGTAGTACAACAATTTTATCTCCTACAGATAGACTGTCACAAGGAACATCCACTGTTGAGCTCGACTCTTCAGCATCACCATTCACCAGAAGACGGGCTTTTGGTGGCAGAACACTAAGAAGGCCTGTCATGTCACTGGTTGCCTTAATTTTAGCTCTTTGTTCAAGATTCCTTCCCAGCAAAACAAATGCTATCAACATAATTGGTTCTTCAAAGAATGCTTTCCAACCCTAAACAGAAGACAAAAACAAAAACAGGGACCAAATATTCAATTATCAACTCAAGGGCATTTACAAAGGGCACTGCTTCAAATACAAACAAGAAAGAGAAAAAAACATTGATTGTGAACATAAATATACATGTTCAGTTAGGTTTTCATACACTAATAACAAAAAAAAAAAGTTGGTTCCTAGCACAAAAGTAATTTGACCTTATGGTGAGTATGATTATTCTACATTGGCTATAATTCAATGGTCAAGAACTCTCAAGATTCGTTCTAGTTTTCACTATATTTGGCACTGAGTTGGACATCGAGTTAAAAGTTATTCACGAGAGGTTATTTCATGCTTATGTTTAGATCTATTGAATTTGGTACAAATTGCTCTCTATTGCAAGTCTGCAATTTTCCATTAATTTGGAATGTACAGAGCTTCAGTTAGCTTGATTCTAGTACATATTACTTGCTAAGCCTGCTAATATCTAGTTTTGAAGAAGCTTATAGCACATTCTTGAATATGCTAAGTCAATCAAATCCTTTGACTTCAAAAGATAACTTTTCTTTCATATATATTTTTGTACTATGAACTGAACGCTCGATAAGTGCCCAAACTTGACTATTGTTCACTTCTGATACCTAATTTGGAAAAGGAAAATATACGTTCATTTCAAATCAGCCAATGAAGCGTGTTTTCTCAAAAAAAGTTGCCACCTATGGCCCAGGAGAATTTTAAGTACACAGCCCGTGTGTTGAGGATTAAGAACGATGAGAAGTCCATAGCACAAGTGTGAGAACAAACTCAACAAACACATTCTATGTATCTACAACCTAGGTGTGCGATGGAATACCCTAATTGTAAGATCCCACATTGGTTGAGGAGGGGAACGAAGGTTGCCTTATAAGGGACTTGATACGTCCTCTACCAGACGCGCTATAAAACCGTGAGTCCAGGCGGGTGAACAAAGCGGACAATATTTGTACAGTTGGTCTGCGAGGTTACACTAACCCTCTTATGAGATACTCAGCCAAAGCCCCTTAAACTCAAAAATATAAAATCCCTTGGTTATTATCCAGCATTATCTTATCAACTCAAATGCAAAAACATCCAAATCCAACCAATATATCATACCCATTAAAACCAACATGACCAAATAACATGGCACATAATCACAGCTTTGAAATTTGATATCATGAATTACGGAGATATCTAAAAAAATTATTGCATAGATGATCCTAGAGGAACCTAAGAGTTGTTGATGTCACTCTCAGGAAAAACAACTATAACATACACATAGATCTGTGAGAGGTCGTCACCAAGTGGCCTTTGGCCCAACGGTATCAATGTATCAATATATCAGTTTGTTGAGCGCTTAAAAGGAGAACAGAAGAGGTTTGTGGTAAAACATAAAAGCAGTAGAATTTGAAAAGAAAATACAAATATGCTCAATAGTCCAAATACAGAACAAATGTCAGCCACAAGAGAGTGGGCGAGAGAGAAAGAAGAAAAGTGAGAGAAAGCATGATAAGAGTGACAATAAACAAATGGGCCCGCAGATCAACAAAATGGGAACCCATATAAAATTATATACAGGCAAGATGAAAGAGGATTTAAGTCTTCTATGCCACATCTAAATCTAACACTCTGTAAAAACAAAAAAATTGAAGCTGAGCATTTCAACAGCACTATTTTGCAAGTGTTTTGATAGGGCAATTTCATGATTATACATGTTCTTTTATCTAGGTTTTTTTATTGCATCCCTAATCTTTCATGGGTTAAGTGGGTGCAGGGGTGATGAATCATCTTCCTTTCAGTACTCGTAGCAGTAAGACAATCTTATGAATATCATATATAAGATGATCACCCACTACAATGACTTTTAGATAGCAGGAAAAAAATACCTAGATTCGTCTGTAACAGTGGAAGAACTTCAATTCCTTAACCAAGGTAGGATATATGGTAGAGAAAATGCATATTTCTATGAAACAAACAAGTATTCTAATAAAACCACAGTACCTGTTACTTACCAATTTCGGTATCAATGCTGCAAATGAGCTAACGGTAAATGATGATATTGCCCCAAGACCAACTAATGTATTCATGTTTGGATTCCCCCTCATGAGACTTTTCAAACCATCAACAATAAGTTGGCGTCCAGGAATTAGCAATGTAAATAAAGACAAAGACAAGTGGAAACCGGTAGAATGCATGGCATGTATCCACCAAGCCTTGGCTCCAATGAAATGGGAGACATGCCCAAAGAGGCATACAGCACATAAAGCCCAAGATACTGCAAGTCCCCTACCTGTTAAAAAAGAAAATAGTTAATCCAAAAAACAACTACATGAATTAAGCTAAACATAAAATCCTGAACAGGATGCCTAAGAAAAATTGAGGAAAGGAAACTGAGAAGATAGGGAGCATGTTAGCTATAGACCTATGGTTAGTCTCCTTTAGGAAACATTCTTTTAGTTTTCCTTTTGCTTTATACTCGCATCCCATGTCTCATTTTGTACTCTATATTTTTCACTTCATAATTAGACATACTTTCACCTCAAATGCTCAAGAACATAAACCCGAACTTCTCCCAAACAAGCTGCCATCGGCTGCCTTCCTGGGGGTATTCACACCCCATAGCGTTTACGTTTCTCCAGAGTGTGCCACACTTGTCTGGTGCCACCCTAGGGTACCATGCAGCATCTGCTGCCGCCAAAGACACATACTACCTCCCAATGCTGGCTCCCCCACATTCGCTACAACCATCTGCCAACTTCCTACAACTGGCTGCATCGAGCTGGTGCCTACTAAAAGGTCACTGCCACCATTCTCTATCTTATGTTGGCGGCACCGAACTCTCCCCCAATCTGATGCGACAAACTTCTACTCGCATGGGCTTATCCTGTTGCAATTCTTTTCTCCTTATCTGTGTTGCTTTTCATGTTCTAATCAGTATCGCTTGGCTAATCTCTTTTGAGTCCACATTTTCTCTCCTATTTATCAGTATTCCTTCTGTTATGCATCACTTCTACCATGGGTTGTAAGGACTAAGGAGAAAATAGGGATAATAAACGGGGAATCCTCACTGCTTCTATGTATTTATCCACACCACTCAAATTTCCAGTACGATACAAATGGCCTATGTTTGTTCAAACTAGACACATAGATATCCAAAACAAGCTTTATCTGACTGGGAAACCTTGGAATCTTACTACACCAGAATGAAAAGATGATGATTGTGGTGAAAGCATCCTATTTATTTGTAACTGTCCACAACCACGAACGTTTTAACAGTCTTACCACAGAATGTACGGCCCATTAAATTAAGATATGCTTTTCTAACCTAAATCATCAAAAAATCAAAATAAAGGTACTATTTAAGTACATACCACTTTCTTTTAGCTGGTTACGCTTTTCTTCCACCTTCCTTTGAAATGTTTGAAAGGCACTCTCTTTCTTAGAATCTGCAAAAGTAGGCAAACAAGGATGGTTAAAGAACCATTGCAAGTCATTGCTTGCTTTAATCAACTGAAGCGAAAGAGATTCTGATAGTTGTTTTTGGTAGCAGATGTGCAAAACTACAATGGCAACTAAAAACAAGGTAACTTTGAAATGGAATCTAAATCCATAATTAAGTTTGAGCATCCACACATTGTCAATAAGAGAGATTATTCTGGAAACTTAATTAAAGGTGTATAATTGTCTGCTTGTTGAAAGAAGAATGTAGGGTCAGACAAAATGTGGACCGAAGTCAAAAGTGAAATGCTACACAGAACTTAGGTGTCAACGAAACAAATCACAAACAGGTAATGCAGAAATAATTGAATTAAGAATCAATTTTAAAGGATTGGAAGCTAAATTCATGAGTGTATGAAAAGAAGGAAGAGAGATAGAGAGCAAGAAGTCCTTTAATATTGGAACAAACGTCTTGATACAATGTTTTAACAATTTACCAAACAAGAAAAACAAAGCCAATGCATCTTTCATATAATACACATATAGTACAAGATACCTGCAACTTACATTTGTCCAAGACACATGATCAAATAATGTTGGAACATCAACATAAACAAAAGTAATATGCTTGCATGATACTAATTGTCAATCTTTCTTCCACTTTTTCCACAAACCAGGGTTACCAACAAGTGGGCTTCATTGTAATTTTAGTTTCAGTTCTAACTCGGCACCAAAGGTTACAACTGCAACATCTTTTAATTTGATGTTGGGCACCACAGGCCATTGCTACTGTTCCTAGATCCCGGAGTACGCAGCGCACCATGTTCGGTAGTGAGTCTGATGCTGCCAAACATTCCTTCTGCTGCTACAATTGCTGTAGTCCGAGCCTCCGAGGGTTTTCAGTAGCAAGGACATGCAATTGTAAAACCCTAAGAGAGACAAGGCGAACTAATAATACATAGTCGCTAGGGCGGCCATGTAGGTCCTCAACCACATAACCTTGTTTGTTCATGTATTTTTGTGTATTTTTTACATTCAGGTATCCGTGATATTTCTCCTACTTACCCATATCCCTACGGATTTTCATTTTTCTCAACACATCATGCATCAGATCAGAGGAACTTACAAAAATGCAGTGTGAGAAATCAAGCTAAACCTCATTTCTATATTTTATTTAAGTCAAAAACATCCATCGTTGCATCAGAAGTAACATGACCATACTTGAGGAAACAAGTTAAGCGAAAAGGAAAACAATTAGCAACTATCAGGATAATCCACACTTGAAGAAATAACAATTAGCTTAGCGGGAATATTACGCAATTAGCCTTTGAGATCAAACAATTGGTAATAAACCTTTTCGGTAATAACTTTGCGAGATTCATACATAACAACGTCCAATAAAAGCAAAATCAAAATTCAGAGATGTAGGAGGAATTCTGACGGAAGTTATACAAGGCCAATAATCCGATTTGAAAATCAAAAATTCTAAATGGGGAGTAGGCTGCGCTAAGGCTATCAGTAGCGCAGCCCTCTGAGCCCTCTGCCACATCAGCTTTACCATAAACCCACTATAAGCCCTCTGGAGCCCTCTCTGGTTAGTTTAGTACTGTGACCCACCAAACCAAATACCCAATACATATATTTNCGGTGTGGCCACACCGCTCGCGCCAGCCCGCCGGAAGCCCGCCAGCTTCGTACCGGAAGGCTGCTGAGCCCGCCACGCCCAGCCCGCCCAGCCTTGGCGACCGCTACGCATAGCCTAAGCAATATAAACTTAAAACAACTGAAAAGACAAGTACATTGCTAGTTAGGTGGAATATCCAACTTGGTGACACACAGCAGTTGGGCCTCAAGAACAAGAAATTTGACTTCACCAAATAATTTTATGAACCAATACTATGTCTCATGAGCTTTCATAAGAATATAGACCCGTGAAAAAGTAGGATATTATGAATTGTGAGTTGTCCCAGCACCTATGCACTCGGAAGAACCGTACGTTTTATAATGTTTTAGTGGATATATGCCAAATATATTTAAAGAAAAGCCAACTTCTGATGTTGTTCTAGACAAAATCCACATGTAAGGTGGCACAGTTGCTTTAATATGGGCATGTCTAATACTCAATGTATAAGACAGCTTTTAATCTTCAAATATAGCACAAGACAAAAAAAGAACACGTGAATGATCGTCTCTTTTTTCTCTGTGCTGTGACTAGTTGATAATGGACAGCCTGTTACAGGCTCTGTTTCTAGTTGCTCTCATATAATGTAAGTTTATTTACCAAATAAATAATTACCAGCAAAAGTTCAACCAAATCAATGCATCCTTGGATGAGAAAGGCTGGGGCTTATGAAACAAACCATTATCTAGGTCAAATAAAATTAAATGGAACAATTTTGTACAAATAAAGTTGCAGGAATATGGATCAGGTAGAGTCTGATAGTCCTTGAAGGTAAATTGTTTTCTTCTTTTATCTAATCTCAAAGTAAGCTCGCCATCAGCTGACAAGTGTCTAAACCACTATCACACAGCTAAAGTAACATCACCTTGCTTCTTGTTTTCAGAAGCTATGTAAATCGACATCAGTAGTTCTTGTTATCTTTACCCAACCAATATTGTTTCCCAGACAACAGATGCGTTAATGTGATTTGTATCCTTAACATAGTATCTCATAGCCATCTTCCAAGCTTATATAAGAAGAGATGCCTGCCTTTGAGTCGATCAATAATTTAGAGACTTCCCTTAAAATCAATAATTCGTATTACATTGAGAAAATAGAAAAATGATTTAAAACTTCACATTAAGAAACAGGATCTAACAATTAGAACACCAGAACTTTTATAGACCACAAGGACACAGATCTTATTGCAAACTACAAAGAAGGATACAATTCAGCTAGAGTGTTCTTCAACTAGCATAAAGCAATCACCATTACTCAGAACAAATCTAGAGTGACGGTTTTGAAGAAGTGTGATTCTCTACTACAAAAATTGAGAAAAAAGAACCCAAACTAAGTAAGCCATCCAAATTGTGAGGGTGCTCCCACGGTTAGAATTGCGTCCTTGCAAACAAGACTCACCTACGGATAGAAAAACTAGATTAAACACGACTCAAAAATGGAACCACCTTCCAAAGATAGAGTTTGAGGTCTCCAGTGTCAACAAGACAACATATTGCAAAATATTAAAAGTCTAAGTAACAAGGACATACCACAAAGGAATTTGGTTGCTCTAACAAGAATCCTTTGCATTTTTTAAGATGTTGGCTCCCCTTCAATTGCAGCCTCACCTGCCAGTTACCCACCAATCCTCAATATTAATTACCGAGTCAAACGAGACCGAAAAATATAGTACAAGTCCTCTCGTATTCACAGAGATCTTTAGTGGAAATCAAGTAGAAACCAGTATGCTTCTTGACATCTTGGGTAGGTCAATACACATTCATCCCAAGTAATAACTACTTATAGGATATGAGAAGACCGTCACGGATTTTTGGGAACCGATAACCATAGGTTTAATATAAAGACTTGTTTCACATCCTTTCTTAAAATCTTTTCATATGTTTCTCGTTGTTAAATTTACATCTGCTGAAAAATTGAATGTCTCAAATGTAAAAAGATTACAATGAGACAAGCCACTATATATTATTCACAAGGTATAAAATTCACCTTGTCACCAAACATCTCAAAAGCTTTACAATTTGAAAGATTTCAACTATTGTAATAAGCTAATGTCATTTAGAAAAACACACTTTGAAGAACTCACGTCATTAGAGAAAATAGTGGTTGTGACTGGGTACCAATATAGATATGAACAAAAATATATATGACAAAAAATTGTTTGTTTAAAAATTTAGAAATAACCACAGCGCCCATTTCTTCTGGGATAAAATCAAAAGGCAAAAGACCCATTAAATTTGGGACAGGAAGATCAATAGATACCCTAGAACCAATCTCAGCCCTTGATTTTTAGTATTTGAAATTTCTAGGCGGTTATGAGTTTCTGATGTGGTTGAGAGTAAGTTCCAGGACCACTTTAATCTACACCGTTGCTAATCTGCACGGGCGGATGAGATTGGTTTATAGGGTTGTAACCTTCCCGTGGTCTATATTTGATTTGTCTCTCTGGTACTTTAACCCACCATTTGACAAATTGTTAACTATTTAAATTATTAAAATGCCTATTTTGGTAGCTTAAAATTTTTCCATTAAAACTGATGTCATCATCCCAACAATAATGCACATCACTGTGGAGGAACCCAACATGATATTATTCAATGCCAAGTACTTATCATGCAAAGATTCTTGTAGGTCAACCATAACCAGAAGATAAGTCCCTGTAGCCTTACACTTGACACGAAAATGAAAATGAAAGAAAAACAAATAAAAAAGAAAGAAGAAAGAAAAAAAAAGGCAAAACAAACAATCCTTGGTGGTGTTGGTCCATCTCTAATAGCCATCATTCTAGACGAGCAATAATGTGTGGTCCACTTACGTACAAATAAGAGCATCACCAACATGCAAATACTTGGCATAAAATTATGAATAGCAATAATTTTAACCAATCTCTTGCTTAACAGTTGAAGGAATATTGACAGTGTAAAGCTGTCTCTTCGGTTATAGCATATGTTGGTAGATATAAAAAGCTGCTTGTCAAGGGCAACTTATAGTTACTGATAATGAAGCATCACCACCTCAAAAGAAACATCACAAAACGTCAGCCTTTTAATACACTTTTAATAGTTACAACCAGCAAAACAGCTGCACAAAATGCTTAACTTTTATTAGTAGCACAACAAAATATTTGCATTAATAGGTGCGTCAACATTCTCATTCATTGCCATCTAGTTTTAACAGGCTTGGCTACCAAGAAGTTTATAATTATAATTTCTGATGAATGGAACACGAGTGCATGATTGGACATTTAAAAAATCAGGTAAAACTATGAATAGGAATATGGCAGGGAACTTAAATATTACAGTGGGAAGATACTGACCTCTAAGGTTAGAATTAAATCCACAAGTTGACAAATGTTTTGCAAGTTCTTCTCCCAAAACCTTTTGCCAGTTTGGTGTAACCTTGGCTTCAGATATAGGCCACACAATTGCCGTCTCTGTTGTAAGATTCACACTGGCAGAAGATACCAATGGCTGGGGACATACGAAATATCTTCAGTAACTCAGCCATTTCAAAATGCATAGGAAAGTAAAATAAGTTTCAAAAGGAAGCATCACAGGAATTGCAGCATAAGAAGAAACGGCCTCACAACAGGCAGAATCACAGACACCATCAACAAGCTTTTTATACTAGCATATTTGCAAAATCCTCTCTGTTTTCTCTTTTGTAACAATACATCTTCAAAATCCTAGTGATTATCTATTGCTAGGTGCGGACAAATAGTGATTTCTGTTCTTCGAAGATGTAGAAATGCCAAGAAAAGTACCACTTCAAAAGCATACGTACGTACTCATAAAACGAAACAACCCCGTTCATTTTAAGTCTGAAAGATCTCCACTTACCTAGGTTGTTAAAGCATACATATACCAAATCATAAACATGCAAGGCATGTACAAGTACTTACTTGGCTCTCCAAAATTCTTTTGACACTTGCAGCACATCCTCCACAAGTCATACCCTGACAGAGAAGATGATTTAGAAGTTGAAAAATATAGAACAAAAGAAACCACACATCTCCACAAGTTATTTGAAAAATATAAAACCATTGACGTCCAATAAGAAAGTGTGCAAATAGGAAAAAGGAAACCATAAAATAAAGTCTGGATACTGTTCCAATTAATTCGTGCCCCTTATGCAATACCTTTTTTCTTATATTCTGTTAATCATTAAACTTTTGACTTAGCATATTAATCTTAATATAATACACAACAGAAAAGGACTAACCATACCAGTACCATTATCCTATTATACCATTTATGCAGCACAGCACAAGTGAAGTAAAACAAAAGAGACACAATATTCATGGTGGGTAGTCTAACAAGCTGTTCTTTCTATTTACTGCAAACTGGTGCCATGCAAGAAACTTGAGCTCGTCTTAAGTTTTTAATTCTCCAAAGTCCAATCCCCATCCAACTACAAAAAAAAGACCCTCAAGCTTATGTTTGTTCTACTATATCTACAAACATCCATTGCTCTGACAAGAGCCACTAAACTTCACAGGATTGAGAGCAGGCAAAGTTGCAGATATAAACATCACAACAAATTCCTGTTGTCTAGACACGCCTTCAATAAGCGGTGTCTTTCTTGTGTTCCTTAACTTTTATGCATTCATCGATGTTTCTGTATAGAAATTCTCTTTCTTTAATGATGCATATTTTTCTTATCTTACTAATTATCCTCTGATTGGACAACAACTAACAATTGAACGAACAAAGCCAAGACCGAACTCCGCATTGCGAATCACATGGAATGTTTACTTTCAAACTTTGGTAAACAAAAAGAGTGTTATCATGATCAATTATCAAGATCAACCGTAAGCAAACGAATGTTATGAGAACAATGCTTACTCCAACATCTAGTATTATCACATCAGACGATAAAGCCGAAACATCATCAGCTCCTCCAGCGATCGGAGTCACCTTCACCTCCCCTCCATCAGCACCACCNACCAGAAGCAAAAGAAGCAGCAGAGCTCGAAACACATTCCAAACGATACCCTACCCTACCACCACCACCACCAACATTCCTGAATCCAAACAACGGAGATGCAGAACCTAACTTCCTAGATGACCTCCGAAACTCCGCTGTGGCGGCGGTGATAATAGTCCGCCGGACATGGAACAGTGCGAGCTGATTCCGGAGCGTTTGACCACCGGCGGCGGTGGAGTAAGTTAGGGCTTTAGAGAAACCTAACAAGGAATTGGCCGCCGTTGAAGATAATGTTGACTCCATTGCAACCACCGGTGATGGTGGTGGTTGGACTTGGATGGATTGAGGGAACAAGTAAATCAGGCAGGGGGTTTTGATGAAAACCAATTAGTTGATTAATAATAATTACGTCGTTTATCTCATTATTTTGAAGATTATTATTTATAAGCATTGAATCCAATGGGGACTTGGACTCTTCTTGGAGGCGGTGGTAGGTAGTTGGGAGAACTTCCTTCCCGTCACGTGCATATATATTTTATTACCACGTGTCCTTTGAAACAATTAATTGTGTTAAAGATTTGAAAATTTTATATAGTTATCCTCGAAAATCTTACAATAATAAGGGTATCTCTCTGACACTTGTATTAAAATAAGGTTTTGATACATGCGCTTCGTCGCGGGTCATCATGTATATAACGTTTTCTATAACCAAAATTTGAAGTTTAGATGATTGTTAATGAGTGTAATGAACCAAAGGCTAATATATAGACTTAGGATGATATTAGAACCAACTACATATACAAAAAAAGATTACGTATGATTGGTTCTATATTATCCAGTACTGAAATTGCTAAAGCTATCATTAGTAGTTTATGGTGCTACTGGTGCTTGCGGTGGGCTGCTTCTTAGTCTGCTTTCTTTTTCTTATGGCTCGACGGTTCATCTTTGAAAAGGGCTCTTTTGGCCGACACTTCATTTTTTGTACCGATGTTTTTCGGATGTTTTGGATCTCCTTTGGTTGTCATTATTGTTGGTTCTGTTGCCTTTGGTATCTCAACACTTGCGGGAGTCGACGTTGCCTCCAGATTTGCTGCAGAAGTTGAATGTGTAGTTAGTTCAGTTACAACTTCAATATATACTCTTAAAAATGTTATTACTTTGTTTTTTTCCTTCTAACCTGCTATATCCTCAAGTGGAGGTGCTATTGCTGGTGTGCCAGTAACAGTGGTTTCGATTTCTGTGCTTGTTCCTGTGAATTAAGAATGTGTTAGAAGTTCATATAAATTTATGTTTATATTAGATTCCGGATCGAACTAGACTTATATTTAGTAATATAATCTTTTTAGTGTTTCTTTTATTTACCTGTTGTTTTGAGTGCCGGCATGTCCGTCACGGTAATCTGCAAAGGCTTGTCCAGAATGTCATCAAAATAGAAATCGACTTTTCCTGTCTCACTATACGGGTTAAAGTGGAACTGAAAAATATAGACCTTTGATTGATAGGATTTCTGTTGGAAAGTCACGTGGGCTTGGCATATTGTACTTTTTAACTAACTCTGAACATTCGTGGCCTGTGAGAACATCTGCATTTGGGGTAAAGAAGGTGAAGGTTGCTGTTCCCGAGTGGTCCGATACGAACGCTTTGAAGTTGTACCTGTGTAGTTATGTGTGAGTTATTAGTGGTGCAAAATGTAGATTAGTACATGTATATGCCACTTTGTTTATACGTTACCTATATGCAAGATTTGGTTGTGGCCTGTGGTCTGGACATACAGCTGGTTCATCACCATCTTCTATTTTCCGAGGACATGTGCTACAGGATTCGTAATACCAATCTATGGCTGTGTTTATTCCAGCTACAGTTATAGAGGCTGTGAATCTTACTCCCTATAGAGTGTGCAAACGCCTTTTTTAAAGGAAATTTGAGCCTCAAAACCTGGTGTAAAGTCCTCATAGCTAGATAAAAAATAGTTAGTTTGTTGTGTGCTTACCCTGTAGTTGTTGGGGTTTTGTTGCAGCAGTGTTGACAATGGATACCTGTTCCTGTCCTTCTCTTTGGCTGGATCCTCAAACTTAATCTTTGATATCTCCAGTGGTGGATGCAGATTGAATCTTTCAGCAAATCTGTTTTTATGTTTGCAAAGGCGTATTCAATATTTGTATATTACATGACTGAGTATGTATCTATTTGTGATATTTTAAGAGGGAAATCTTAGTGTTTTACATGAGCAAGTATATATATATATATATCTTTCTGTGATATTTGAAAATGCAAAAAGAAAAACAAAAGGAAACT
>LUCG01262409.1:0-10597 GCA_001633085.1 Carthamus tinctorius | reverse complement strand
AAATTAGGGACCAATAATGCAATTATGTGTAAACCATAGGGACCAAATATGTAATTTACTCTTCTTGGATATTACTTTATTTTTTAATGGAGCCTTAAATCAAACGACCTTGGTATTTCAAAAATCGACTATCTACATTCTACGAGCCCACTAATCCTCCAGAGTCCAGCCCACCCCAGCCTAGTTTTTATTCTTTATGTCTTTAAATTGACTTCGTTTGAGATCGAACTCAAATAGACTGAGATCCTATGATCCATAGTTCTCATGATGTTATCGTCCTTAGAAAGATCAAGTGAGCTAGCTGTTGAACAAATTATATTTAACAAAAACTAGCTTATGAGTATATAAAATAGTGATGGCCGAACGGAACCGAACAAAAAACCCGAACTAGCGCGATGCCCAAACCGGTTTTGAGCCCGGCCCGACCCAAACCGGTTTACAGCCCGAAAGCCTGGGCCGGTTCAAGTTTTATATAGTTTCTCCGGTCCAGAACCGGTTTGAACCTGAACCGGTTCAAAAACCGGTCCCAAACCAGGTTGTGTCCGACCCGATCAACATTCAAAAAATATATCGATTATATAGCCGTTAACTAGCCGTTTATGACCATTTTTTTCAAAATTTGGACCTTTTTTGAGCTTTTCTTGAGCTAGATGAGTATATAAATACTAGTGGGGGGTTATGGATCAAACCACAACTTTCCAACTAGCAAAAAACGCAAAGATTTTTCATTTTTTGGTTATCGTAATCTCGTTCTCTAGTTCTCGTTCTCGTATTCCCTAAATCTCGTATTCTCTACTCTCGAGTTCCTTAGTTCTCGTATTCTCTACTCCCGAGTTCTCGTGTTCTCGTATTTTCTAGTCTACGAAATGGCGGAACAAAATTACACCATTATTCCCGACCATGGAAGAAAAAAATCAAACAAAGATTAAAAAAATACAAAAATTTGACGTAAACAGTCTCAAACCGGTTTGGGAAAATTGGTTTTCAGCCCTAGGTGATCGGTTCAGACCTCTTGTCCCTCAAGCCCGGCTCGAACCCGAACCGGTTCAGAGCCAAACCGGTTTGGGGCTACACTGTAGCAAACCGGGTTTGGCTCTGGCCCAGCTCGGCCAGATCCGAACCCGAATTCCGGCCAACACTAATGTAAAATGATAGAAAAAAAAGTATATTGAAATATAATAATTAATATTAACAAGTGTATAATTGGAAAAAACTTTAAAAAAGCTACATTCAAGTGGCTTATAAAAGATATAGCTTATAAACTACCTTTGTCCATCCAAACATGTATATAAAAAATAAGTTACTTTATGCTTACCAAAACAACGCCTAAATCCAATGTTCATAACGGGACTCAAACCCACAACTATAACGAACACACCACTTAAATTTACACCCTTTGTTTTTATTTTTATTTTTTTTAATTAGCTACGTTGAATACTTCTAATAATGAAGTAATTTTTTTTAAAGATTTTCTTCTGCAGTTTTGACAATGGAGATGCTCTTGGACGACTTTCAATTTCTCTACGGGCATCGATTCTCTCCCCCAACACTCTCTCACAAAAGGTTCCTCAAAACCCTCGATTTTCAATTTCAATTTCAATTTCGATTTGGCAACCAGCTTCACAATCGATCTGGCACGGGGCCATCGATTTCTCCTCACTCTCCCTGCCTTTGCCGATTGAAAGAGGTAAAACCATCGATCTTTTTCCATTATTTTTGGGCAAAAGGGTCTGATTTAAGCTGGTGTATAAACACCGCTGTTACTGTTTCTGTATAAACACATGTTATTTTTCTTCCATTGCAAGAGTTATATTACATGGCTGATGAATTGAAACAAAATGGTTAATTTTGCTTGATGGTATGGATATAGACACCACTGTTACTGGTTTCTTTCTTCCATTGTTGTTTTCTTCCATAATTCAATTGCAACAGTTACATGGAAGAATGGACACTGTGGAACCAGAATCAAGGAAATGCTTGATGATATGGATATAATTCCCAGAAAGTGATTTGAGGGAATATTATATTACCATGTAATTCATATGGTAATCATATTAGGGAAAATAGCAATTATATAATTTACCATAATTTATTAGTTCTCTTTATTAAGGAGTTTAGTAGACAACAGAGGACATGCTTGATTTGATTATAGTGACAGAATATTGAATTAGGCATCTTTAGAAGAGACTACTACTATCTTATGACAATTCTCTTCATACCCAAAGTTGGATTCTTAGAGAAATTCTGAAAATAAACTTATAAATCAACATGTTACTGTTACTGTTTCTGTTTCTGTATATGTTATAGCTAGTTGAAGCTGTTGGTGATAGTAAATTCAACATGTGTTTAGCTTGATTGAGTTTACATATTGTCAAGCCTAAACCAAAATTGTTACCAAAATCAAAGAATAATGCCCTAATTGTGCATATCCTCTTTGCTAAAATTTAGGAGATCCGTCTCAAGAAGGGAGAGCGACTCTGATTGGGGTGGCCAGATAATGGCGGCAGCTTCCCCTTCCTGCATCTTCTGTCAGATTGCTCGTTCACCCACCACCACCACGCTCCTCCATACCGTTTGGCCTCTTTCCCTAATTGGCACACAACTTGCAAATTCGATATTGACACTTAGGTTCTCTGATTGCTATGAATTTCCTTGTAATTTGATGTCATATTTTGATTTTTGCAGGATGACAAGGTCGTTGCGTTTCAAGACATCAATCCTTCAGCCTCCAGGTACTTTCTTTCATTTGGACTATTTTCAAATCTCAATGATTTACATTGAAAGTTGTTTATGTTAATATAATTCAAGCTATTCTCGCGTGGAAAATTGATGTTACCGATAAAGTGAGTACGATCAGATAGCATGTTGTGTTAATATCTGTGCGTGATTTGTGCTTTTGCCGATTAAAGCATAATTCTTATTATTTTTCAAGTGGGTAACGATTTATCTATTGGCGATATAGAGTGAAGGGATTTTGAACATTATTAGTCCCAGTGAACCCTTGGCATACTGATATGTATATATGATGTCGAACTTGATGGTCATTAGTAATCAAATGTATTATTCTTTATGAAATTGGTTTTAGCGGCAAGGGACTTTAGTGTTATGTTTGCCTGCATGCGGTGTTGCCTTCAGGTTCACTTTTTGTAAAGTTGTGATAATTATTTTCTTATGGGCGACATTCAAAAACCTCAAGCATTCTAACTAATAACCGCATAAATGCTTTTTGGCTGTCAAATGCTCATTTTTCAACTGTTCCACTATTATTGAGCAGATTTGACTGCTCAGTCGAGATCCTGGCTTAGTGATTAACAAATAGTTTATCTGCCAATTTGGTAGATTCATGTGGGTTTCTTATACCAATTCCTATTTATCATGTCTTGTTAATATGTATCTTGTTAGAATTTTTGGCTTTCCACCTTAGTGGCTTTATTCATAGGTATCACTTGTCCTTGGAAAGAAAGGAGAAAACAAACTAGGATATCTTGCCATTAAAATAGAAATAGAAATAGAAAGGTGTGTAAAAATGGTGGCAGTTCTATTTGCTTTTCCGGGAGTAAATGCTAATCTATTAATAACATTCAACCCATTGAGTACAAAAATATTGGTTGGATAATTGGCAAAGGTGTGTAGTGTGAACTTGCAAAATTTTTAACGAGGGACTTGAGGGGGCGCTTGGTTCGCAGAATGTTTTTGGGTGGAATGGAATTTGTCAAATTCCTTTGACTTCGAAGGAACTGGAATGGAATGTTACGACTTATTAGGTTTGACCACCTATTTTGTTGATAGACATTAGAATGGAATCTGTTAAAGGAATTAGAATATGTCTGTTTGGTTCACATAACGTAGCTTTTGAATTGGAACACAATATTAGTAAATGACCAAAATACCTTTTTGAAAAATTTCAAATGGGAATCCAACTATTGTGGTTTAGATCGGTGGTGGTTGGTGGTGGCTCAGATCGGTTGTGGTCGACGGAGGTTCATATGGGTCTAGGTAAATCAAGTAGGGAAGATGGGGATAGTTTTGTCCTTTTGATAAGATAGGATGGAACGGAATTTAATTTCTTCTCAATTATGATGGAATGACCAAATTCAGGGATGGCAGAATGTCCGGACTTTAACTCCATTTCATAGGTAAACCAAATGCTTGATTGTAATTTGGTCAACAGGATCATTCCAATTCCTTCAGATTCCGTCAGAATCCTGCGAACCAAACGGTAAGGGTTGTGAGAAATCCAGTTGCTTCTACAATCTAAGAAAAAATTAAGGAAGCTTTTTGCAATTTGTAGGTAAAAGATGAACATTTGATTGCTTTAGCCCTCTAAATGCAGAAGCAGTGAAGTTGAGTGTATGGTGTTTACTTTGATAGGCATTACTTGGTGATTCCTGTGGAGCACATTGCAACAGTTAAGAATCTTCAAAGGAGGACAGAAGACTATTCTCTAGGTATTGAAGAAAGCAATAGAATTTTCTAGCCAATTTTCAAGATTATTTGCCAATTTTTTTTTTGTTTAGTGTTTGATTTATGTTATCTTCTTTTCCAGTCAGTCACATGTTAAATGTGGGCCAAACACTGCTAAGCAGAGATGCACCTAATTCCATTCAGTACAGGTAGCAACTTTCATAAATGTTTAATTCTCTTTCAGATCCTCTAATAAGTGTCTGAATGCCAATATCTTATATCTTTCTTGTCTAAAGTTGATAGGTTTTGTTCAATTTGCTTACTCTTGCTGAAACCAAGGCCATGTTGTTTTCAACCTATGGAATCTAATTGGAGAAGTAATTGTTTAACAAAAGGAAATATGTAATGTTTTTCTTTGCATGCAGAGATCTTATGCATTATTACATACAATCTTTTTTTTTCCTTGAACCAGATTTGGTTTTCATCAGCCTCCGTTGAACAGCGTAAATCATCTGCACCTTCACTGTTTGGCACTTCCATACGTACCCAGGTGTGCAGATTTTGTTTCTTTATTTTTGTTGAAATGATTAAAAAAAGTCTGCAAACAGCCGGTTTAATCTTTGATAACGTAAAAAAAACAGGTGGAGAAGGGTGAAATACTCATCTTTGGGACCGTTGGGTGGATTTATTGAAGCACGGAAGCTGTTGGAAAGATTGAAGCCATAACTAACTCTCCTTCACTCGCGATGTTGTTATTCAACTACATATAACTTATTTATGTTGTTTACATGTTAATTGGCTTCCATTTGAAGTCTAAAGATCATTGGTTTCAACCAAACTGTAATGCTAGTTAGTTACCTTGATGAACCTCCCAATTCTTGCATTTAAGTATTGAAAACATACGATAGGAACCCTAGTCAAAGAAAACATTATAACACAATGCTGAAATTCATAATTTACTCAAAAAATTAAATGAGTTATATAATTTTTTATATTTATCATTGGATCATAAAATATGATGATGTAAATAAATTATCTAATCGGCATCGATGTACTTCATTGTTTTATATGCAATATAGATTAGAAGTTCAAACAAACAATAATAGATTAAAAAGAACATGATAGTGTCTATATCACATGTAATTTTAGAGTTAGACTATATGTGATTATGTACTCAAAGATAAAGCGAGCGACGAAATGATCTAAAGATGTTAGTACTTTTGACTTTACCAGTTTAATGATTGAAATGGTTTAGGGGATGTTTGTCTACCTCTTAATGGTATTATTGGTGTTTAGAGGTTTTTTGTTTGAATCGCTAGATGTAGAGTTGTTTGGAAGGCATTTTTAAAACATCTGAATGGCTCCAAAAGGTCTGAGGTTTACCTCTTAACAATTCCATTAAGAGACAACCTCTGAATTGCTAAGAGATCAATCTTGTTTGAGAAAAAAAAATGATTGCCTCTTAATGGTTCCAAAACCCTCTTAATTATCTATTTAAATCCCTGATTTCGTTCTTAATGGCCACACCGCCGCTAACTCAACCCGCCCATCAGCCCGCTGCAGTTCGTATCGGAGCCCACCCAGTCCCGCTAACTCATGGCCTAAATCATTCATTCAAAACCAAATAATTCAGCTAACTAAGAGGGTGTTTGGGATTACTTTTTGAGGTTCAAAAGTGTTTTTGATCAAAAATGTTTATTGACTTATAGTGGTGGAAAAAGGAGTTCTTAAAAAGGTGTTTGGATTAGCTTTTGTGATGGTAAAAGTCAANCTTTTTGAGAAGGGTTTATGTTATTACCACCCAAAAGCACTTTTCCAAAACAAAAAGTCACCTCCATTATGCTTTTTCAAAACTCCATTTCACTCTTTGTCAAAAAGGAGTTTCGATTTTCAAAAAGTGTTTTTTGAGTATCCATTCAGACTTATTGACTTTTTGGAAAAGCCAATAAGTCAATAAGGAGTTTTGAAACGCAATCCAAAACATTTCAGACTTCGTTGTTTTCCCACATTGCCCTTCTCCCAAAACCCGCTTAAACGCGATTCTCGGCATCACCAAACGCTCCTCCAAACCCTAATTCTCATCACCATCGATCTTCTCTATTCCTGCAAATTCGATTTCGCTCCAGTTTCATCCTCGAACTCACACCTCACTCTTCCTGCCTTTGCCGATTGAAAGAGGTATGTCCATTTTTCCTCCTCACCAACGATTTCTCCATCACTTTTGTGCATTAGGGTTTGATTTGAAGTGCTATAAACACAACTGCTACTGACTTTTCCCCAGGTTATCCCATTATTCAATTTACCTATTTCATGTTAGTTTTATTAGAGGAGTTCCTGTTATAGAGGAGGCTTAATGAGAGAACTGCAAATGTGACAGATTAAGAATTTACGTTTTATTCATCTTCTTGTAGTATGGAATCAGTGAGTCGAAAATTGCATTTAGTCTTTTAGCAATTTTGAGGTGGCATACTATTTTACTCAAGAAGCTAGAGCCAATTACACAAGATTATCAAAGATTTAAGAGTGTTGGTGATTTGAAGTTTGTGTTAGAACATGATTAATGAATTCTTTGACTGAGGTTTCGGTAAGACGAATGAGATGTCCCAGAAAATCGATTTGTAGTTCATCTCCAGACATTGGTATTTCCTTAAACTGTTTCTGCTAAGTTTTAGCCAGCCAAAAATATAACTTTGCAATACGCTGTTTGATTTGCATTTTAACAACAAAGCCATTACAAAAGTGGATAATCTTCCTAAGTTTTGAAAGGTAAATGCTTGCATTAATATCATCCAACCTGCCAACAGCAAGAAGGTTAAATATGGCATATGAATTTGCAGCTAAAGAGGTTTTAGATCCAGAAGTCCTAAGAAGCTGTTTAATTGTACACCAAGCTTCATAATCTACAAGTGGGATCAAAGTGAAAAATGGCTATGAAAGGTGGAAGGAAGAATCTGAAGAGGGCGGTTAACGATGAGACATTAACTCTTCAACCAGGCCAAAGCATTATGCAAGTAGTTTCTCTGCGAGGCTCCAATTCAATCGAGGTATAGCAATGCTTGTTAACCACACCTCCATCACTTATGCTTGTTTAAATACTTCACCATTTTCTTTTCATCTGGTACTTTATAACTTCAGGTAACCGATGCCAAAGGAGAAAAAACATTGGCATTTTTCCCAGCTAAATTTCAGAAAAGCATGTGGATAAAACGAGGTAACTTGGAGTCTCAGACCCATCTGCATGATCTTTTACCGGATTGAGGATACATATACACACAAACACATTCATGAACTTGAGAAAAAAGCAAACATGTCTTTATATCGTGTGAAGGTTTGTCGTGGGAACTGTGAAGATACATTTATTGTTTATATTGTGTGAATGTTACAAAATAACATAACATTCCAATATAGTGTTGTAGGTGATGTGAAAGTTAAATAAGACATAATATTCACACAATATAAAAGTATCTTCACTTGTTCTCACCTTCTCACAAAACTGAAAATCTCTCACATATGACCCTGGCTACGCTTTGTATAACATATTCATATATGATATACACACAGACAAGTATATGTGCATATATATAACTAAATGGGAGGTCATAGCAACTATTGGATTAATTTCTTTTTGTGGAAAAAAACATGCAAGTTAATACACATTTTGGTGGTGGTGCTTTTGTATAATTCTTCTCTACAATGCCACAGGTAGTTTTGTTGTGGTTGATGATAGTGGGAGAGAGGAGGCCATTGAATCTGGAAGGAAAGTGGCTTGCGTTGTTCTTCAAGTTCTTTTCCATGAACAAGTCAGAGTGTTACAAAAATCTCCCGAATGGTTCGTTTTCTTTTGTTAGGATCACAAAGAGGACCGCCTTTGAGATCATTTTTTTACCATAACGTAATAACTAGAACCTGAATATCCATATTCCCAAAGGAAATACTTCATTTGCAAGCTGTTAGCGTTTAATTTTAATGTGTCAAAAATAGTCGTGGTAAAGTGTGTAGTCCATCTTCTTCCTTTCACTTTCATATCCCTTAATCAAATACTGTATTAATGCAGGCCAGAAGTCTTCAAATCGACCATAGTGGACAGTTCCAATGGGAATTCTCATAAAAACCCTTCAACCACAGAGGAAAACGAGATGGATTCTAGTGAAGACGACGATGGGCTACCCCCATTGGAAGCCAACACAAATAGAAGAATACATGCGGAGACCCTGTCCGATACAGGGTCAGATTCTGACACAGAAGATTCTTAAATGTGTAATTCTAATACTATAGCGATTCTTCGTGTTTTTGTTTACATTTTTGTTAAGTTGTTTAATATTATAACGTTTTGGATTTGTTTACTAGTGAAGTAGTGTATTGATTTTGTAGAACTCTTTTCTTTAGCCTACAGTTTTCTTCATTATGGGAGGGTCACCCAAAGCCCAATCTAGTATTTTCTGCCTTTCACAATTTTAGTTTTTAAGTTTTTGGATAACCGTTGGTTGGTGTTTTAATCTGTCTAAATCTATATTAAAAATTGTCTTGTTTGATTTTTCTAGAAAAAAAAATATCTAATTATTCATGAGTTTGTTAAAATGGAAAATGATATTTTAAATCTTTTTGTTATGAAGATATTATTTATCAGCTGTATAACAAGTATATATTTTGTCTAATTAAATCAAATTGAATGTTATATTTATTGAACAAATAAATATAAAATTTTGAAAATTATGTAGAACGGTTTTATACTTTTATACTTTTATCGGTTCATTCGTAGCACCAACCCTGGAACCTGATGAACCGTGTTGATACATCAACCTTTTTTTCTTTTACGGCCTCTTACCCTAAAGGGAAGTACCACTTATCCTAAACTAACCCACATTTTTTTATTATTTTAATATAATATAAGAGAGAGAGAGAGAGAGAGAGGCTCGGGTTTGGACACCGCTACCTCTACCTGTAGCCTACGTACCACCTACCCTCTGTACCCGTCTTATCAAGCCCACATCTGATGACTGTACGGGTGGCCTTAAAGATAAATGAGTTTTATAACAGTAATATTTAGGCCATGAGTACCACACACGGGCTCATAATGCGGGCTCGGCCTGTAGCTCACGAACGTAGCTCTCTCTCTCTCTCTCTCTATATATATATATATATATACACTTAATATAAAATGGTTAATGGGTATGAAACGTTGAAAGACTATGTTACGAGATTTGAAAGATTGATGATGGGCTAAGGGTGGAATAGTGGAAAGCTAATGTAGCGCTGATAGCTAAGGGTTAAATAGTAGAAAGCTGATGTAGCGCTGATAGCGAAGGGTTAGCCCAAAATCGAAGGGGGTACTCATGGCTTATAATTTAATTGTATCATAGTAGTAGTTAGTTGTTGACACAGAGAGAGAGAGACCAGTAGAAAGAGGCCACGTGGTCAAATGGTTTTCGCAAGCTGTTTACGATCCTGCATCGACGGTATGAAAATGTTTGCCCCAATTCCATGGAGGCATAGATCGTATTTCAGTTGACGAAACCATCACTTTCCCGCGAGGAGGAGGAGAGTTATTGTAATTCACACAATCCTTCGCTTAAAGACAACATCTCAGAGCTTACACCAGTGAATCCATGGCGTCTGTTTCAGTCTTCAGAGGCTTCGTCCATGGCCACCGCTTCCCTCTTTTCCCGCACCAATCTCAGGTCTCAACTCTGTATATACTGTTATATTTCCGATTAGATGGCTGACTTCTGTGGTGGTGTATTACATCCCAATTTAGGGTAGCTTAACTCTAATTTTCACTTAATTACGACTAAGCTAGATTATATTAGAAACTTTTTGCAGTATTTTTGAAATCGGTTTTATGCTCAATTCCTGATAAGGTTTTTGTGGCCTCGGTAGGTGATGTTGTGGTTACTGGTTACTGGTTTCCTAGCTCTTAACACGAGTAATTTGCGGTTTTCATTTTCACTCGGTCGAGTTTCTTAACTTCTGTAAAGAGCTAAATTTATCGTTAGGGATTGTAGGAATCTTTGCGTTGATTTGTGATCAATTCCTAATAAGATTATTGTAAGCATAACGTGTTGTAAAAGAGATTAAAAATCATGATGTTTAGACAAAGTTAATATCTACCACTTACTTGACAAGCACTTACTGCTTCAGTGCTGAGAAGAAATATTTTAGTTCTTGAATTGGCTCAAGCGTTTTATCTTCTTTT